>CATKHJ010302011.1:0-27103 GCA_949750685.1 Vernicia montana
TATTCAATATATATATATATATATATATATATATATATATATATATATATATATATATATATATATATATATATATTAATTACATAGTTTATGGATATAAATAACAAAAATTATATATTGAATATCCTTATAAAATTGACATTTAAAAATGGAAAGTGAATTAAATTTTGACAGATGAAAAAGAAATAGTGAATTAAAATAGTGGAAGTAGTTATTTTTCTCTATCCTTATTTTCCTTCCCATTCCCAAATAAGGGAAAATCATAAATTCACAATCCATCTTTATTTTCTCTCCTTGTTTTCCACAATCCAAACATTATAAGGAAATCCTAATTGGTATCTTAACTTAGTAATAAGGTCAGACTACATCAAGAGTAGACACCAATAAGGGTGTGCACGGTTTGGATAAAGCCAATGATTTGAAAATCCCTTATTCGAACTGAAACCCTAAAGATTTTATAATTGAAGAACTGAAATTGAATTGATTATTAAAAATCTCCACACCAAATTGTTCCAATATTTCGATTCAATTTAGTTAGGTTATTCAGTTTTAACAAGTTGGGTAAATTTAATTTATATATTTAAGGTAAATAAATCTAAATATTATTGTTATTATTATTATTATTATTATTATTATTATAACATATATATGATATATAACATATATGATATTATATAACTTAATATTGATATATAATTATAACATTTAACATATATAATATAAGTAAAGTAATAATAGGCTTCTTTTTGGTTTGGGGTTCGGTTTATTGGTTTGATTCGGTTCTTGGTATGGGTACACATCAATTCTTGGTATTGTACCATAATACTAGTATCGGTTCAATTCAGTTCGGGGATAATTTCGGATATCGGAGATTTTTATTACTAGTGATTTTTCCGGTTTGAGTAACCCAAGAATCGTGCTTATCTCTAAACGTTAGGGTTTGAATCTCACTAAATATTTAAAAAAAAAAAAAAAAAAAGAAGTGCTTACCATGAACCAGAGAAACAACAATTTTTTGCATAAAAATTAAAAAAAAAAAAAGGAAAAGAAAAGGAAACCCACAAAGCAATGGATTGCCCTCATAAACGGAAGAAGCATTACTTCAGCTTTAAAAGAAATTATATTTTTGTTATTAAATTAGTGCATGCATGATTTCAATTGAAAAATTAATTAATCGCACAAATTCAGAAAATTCAATATGACATAATGTAAATAATTTTACGAATAAAATGTTATCTCCTAATTAAAAAAAAAAAATGTTAAGAATTCAATATCTTAAAGTAAATAACGTTAACTATTAAAACAATTTTTTTTTCGCTTTTTCAGACGAAAATAAATATTTATTGATGGATAAAATAAAATAATACATAAGTATAAAATTTTACAATATTGTAATTTTTAAAAGTGATGTCAAAATAAATAATAAATAAAATAAAAATGGTAATAATATAGATTTGAAATATTGGATTGTGTTTAGCAATAAATAATAGTTGTTATTTGACTCTTTTAATAATTTTTTTTATAAGTTTTATCAAAACACCAATAAATATAGAATCGATATTAAAGTTAAAACTTATAATTGTAATTAAATTATTAATCAAATAATAAATAAAAATAGAAAAATTCAATATAAAGGGAATAAAAAAAATCCAAAAACAAAATAAATCAATCAAAAGGGAAAGAAATAAAAAAGTAAATCATCTGAATATTATTAAATAATAAAAAATAAGTAGAATGAAAAGTAAAGAAAAATTGTACACCATCTCTTTAAAAAAATATTGACAGTAACTCCAAAAAAAAAAAGAAAAAAGAAAAGAAAGCCATTTTTTAAAGTGAAGATTTTAAGGTCAAATTAATTTCTCACTCTAAGACCCTAGTAAAATACGTGTATTTAACTTTTTTTTTTTTTTTTGGTATTCGAGAACGTTAAAAATAAAAGAATAAATTATTATTTTATATCTAATATTTGATCTAATTAATAAAATTATTTTTTTATTTGAACAAATTAATTAATTAGTTCATGAAATTTCATTCTGTCAAACACTTTAACCATTTCGTCAAGTTTTTATTGATTTTTTGTTAAAAAAATAAAAAAAATTATAATATCCGAAATAACCCTCTTTAATATAATATAATTATATTTATATTTAATAAATAAATAAAATTGAAATCGCAAAGGAAACCAATGAAAGTAAAGGAAACCAAGTACATGGATCCACCAAACTGTAAAACCAAACTCAAATTCAAAGATAACCCATATAACAACATAAACAAAAAATATTGAATAAAAACAACATAAACAAAGAAAGAAAGAAAAAAAAAAACTCTATTTATTACCTTCTACAGTTCTACGTTTGAACTTGATGATGGTATGGTGATTGACAGAATAACAAGAAGAAGAAGAAGATCAAAACGGATGCATGATAGAATGTTGGAGGCCAAAATTTAAATAAGATAAAAAATTTATAAGTAAATCTATACTTAATTATAAATAAATTAATACCTATATTTATAAAAAAAAATCTATTAAAATAGAGATTTTTACTCTTGCAAGTTACGAAAATCATTTATAAGCAAATTTATGCTAAAATTTTCAACTATTATTTTTTTAATATACACTAATAAATAATTAGAGAGAAAGTCATCTTTCATTTTATTACGAAATTCATACTTGACTATATTTATAGTTAAAAATAATCGCTATATATAATTATAAAAACATGAAGAGTGATAATAAAAACCGTCACTCTATATAAAAGAAAGTAGATTTCTATTTTTTTTTTACCAATTATTAATAAAAATCGAAGATAATTGATAATGCTTGAAAAGCTAAAAGTTGTCATACATTAGAAAAATGTTATAATTGTATCTTTAATTGTAAAATTTTAGTATTTTTAAATTAGTAAAAATTATAATAATAAATTATAATTGTAAAATTTGACATAAAAATAATAATGAATTATAAAAATTATATTGAATTACTTATAATAATAAATTATAATTGTAATTGTGAAATTTAGTATATTTAATTGTAATTTATAAAGAGGCAATTTAATATAAAAATGATTATTCAATATAAGCAATATTTATATTAGATGATTGTTAAAAGACAATTTTTGTATTTTTTTTATTTTATCAAGCAATTTTTATAAGATGGTTAATGATAATTATAGATTTAATTGTAAAATTTTATGGATAAAAAAATTTGGGGGGAGGGGGGAATATAATTTTTTTAAAAAATATATATATAGAAAAGAAAATAAATTGAGGGGGACTAGAGCCCCCCAAAGTTTGATGTAGGTCCGCCCCTGTAGAAGATGAAACTCAGTGTCGCCAGCCAACGTTGCTGTTAAAATCGGCACTGATCGAAGTCCCATTGAGCCTAAAGGCACAATCCAGTCTTCAGCCCCGATAGTCGCGCCATCATCGGCCGTCGTCGCTCAACCGCAGACCGCACTCGCTTGTTGCTTGCTGATCCAATCCTCACTGTCAACTCCCGCTACTACTCGCTCCGTCATTGTCATTGTCGTTGTTGAGATCTCAGGTGCGTCTGCTTCCTTCTTTAATCTGTTCTGTGCTTTTCGTTTTTTTTTTTTTTTAATTTTTGCTTCTCTTTTTTTATTCATTTTCGATTTATGTTTTTCTTTTCTTATTTGTTTTGGTTAGGTTTTTTTTTTAAATAAAAATTTTGCAAGAGATGGAAAGTTTTACGCCTCAGGAAAAAAAAAAAAAAAAAGAGATAGAAAATTTAATTGAAAATATAAGGTATTTTAATTTTTACACAATATTTAACGGTAAAATATGACAGAAGGATTAATAAAATGAAATTTTATGAATTAATTAATTAATTTAGTCAGATAAAAAAAAGATTTTATTAATTATATTAAATTTCAGTAATTAAACAGTAATTTATCAAAAGAAAAAACTTAATGGGTAAGTAAGAAATGATTACGATAAGAATGGGATAAATCGGGAAAACACATGCTGAAATTAAAAGAAGGGTTCAACGTTGCCATCATTAGATTCATTGTTATTTGTTAATGACCATTGACTTTTTATTATCTTTTATATCTAACTAGAGAATTCTCCACCTTTGGCAAAAAAAAAAAAAAAAACTAGAGAATTGTCCATCAATTAACTCAATTTCGTAATTAAAAAAAATTAAAAGAAAAACTTTTGCTAATCTCACCAAACTGTAGGAGTTTCAGAGAGAAAGTTGTCAATTCAGGTAGGTTCCAAAACCACCCAAAAGCCTAAAATTTAGGCTTAATTGGGAATTGTATTGAATTAGAAGCAACACCGTTTTTATTAATTTCAACCCACTTTTTTGTACTTCGCTTCGTTTCCTTCCAATTTTTATTAATTTATTTTGTGAAATAAATATAGTTTATGTTGAAAATTTAAAGAAAAATTACATATAATTTTAAAATTTAAATCATTTAATTTTACAAAAAAATATTTTTATGATGGTCTAGTGTATTGCGAAAAGTATGGCAGTTTGTTAGTTCGGTATTTTGCCACATGACACATGTCCTTATCAGCACGCCACGTGTAATGAAAAAAATTAGTCTAGAACCTGTTGCATGCAAACAGAACTCTTTTTCTTCTCTTCTCTTCCATTATCAGACCATGTTAAATGGATACTGCTGATTGTAAATGACAGAGAGTACTAAGCAAGTTTTACCCACGCGTCATGCCAGCTGTTCAGGCCATCGATTCCGTGATTTTCTACATGTGGGTCCATGTGGTCCCCCTTCTCCTAAATCCTCATGTTATTATTTGCTTTTTTTTTTTTTTTTTTTTTTCTTTGCTAGAGAATAATTATATGTATAATAACAAATTACTACAAATTTTTATTATAAATTTTATTAAATAGTTCTATTGATAATTTTATATGATAAAATTACTTTTTTTTTAATTTTGTATTTTATTTAATTTAATTTGATGATTTAACATTTTTTAAAATATTTAAAATACTTTATATAATATTAATAATCTATTAATACGATCATTTTGAACACTGATTTTCAAATTAAATGTTACATTTATAATGCAATTAAATAGTAGTAATGAAGGGAACAATAGAATTTATCTTAATTAATAATTGAATGAAAGTTAATTTAAAGTATTTAAAAGATAATTATAAATGATATAATTGCGTTTGGTAAAATAAAGATAATTATATTTTTTAATTTAATTTATGATGTAAAATAAAAATAATAATAATTTATTTATTTTTTATTGATTAATATATTTAAATTATATTGATTTAAATCATTTTTTATACTGTATTATAAATTGAAATTCAAATATCATTTATTATTAAATTATATTTATTTAAAAATAAAAAATAAAATATTTTTTTTAACTATAATATAGGTTTCGTTTGGAATTGCGTTAAAAAAAAAAGGTGTGTTTTTTTAAAATATAATTATATTTTTTTAAAATTATTTTTTTCACCCACAGTAACCCAGACCCTAAATAACAACATAAAAAAATTTACTGAAATTAAAAACATTAAAATATATATAAATAATAATAATAATAACAATGAGAAAAATGAGAGAGAAAGCAATGGAAGAGAGAAGAGAAGAAGAGGAGTTATAAGAGCATAGAGATAATTTTCAAAAAAATAAAAAGAAAAGAAACAAAAGAGACAGAGAGAGAGAATGAAACAGAGCACTCTCTCCTTTTCATTCTCTGTCTCACCATTCTTGGCCACACCAATTTTCTCTATACAATATTAAAACGCACATCAAATTAGTCGTTTTAATCACCTTCCCATGGCCAAGACCGGTGTCTTCGATTACGATCCGACGGTCATGGCCAAGGCCACTGAATTAAAGAAAGAACTGCAAAAGTTAGTCAGAACTATTATCGACGATGACGATTTTTCTATACAAATCATCGATCAAACCAGAGAGACTCTCTGTGCTTTAAAAGAATTGAAGACCAAGAACAAGAAGAAATCTTTGTCTTTGAAGTTTCGTGAAACGATGTCGTGTCCTGACGAGTTTAAATGCCCTTTATCCAAAGAATTGATGAGAGATCCTGTCATTTTAGCCACAGGCCAGGTTTGTTTTCTTTGTATATTTTAGTGTCAAAAAAAAAAAAAAGATTGGTTCTTTGCTTTGTTTGCTTTCTGGGAAAATGTTGGTAATGAAGTTGAAATGTAATTGTTGTTTTTGTGTTTGAAGTTTTTCCAGTTCGCTATTCAGTTAATTTACCATAATTTTTGTTAATGGAGGTGGGTTCTTAAGCTTTTTGAAAAGCTTGAAGAAAAACATGAGAAATTATTCAAAATTTTAATTTATTTTTAGTTTTTTTTTTTTTTTTTTTGGTTTTCATATGTGAAATTGAATTTGAGTTGCATGGTTGATAATTTATCTGTCTTTTGATTCTCTATGCATGAGAATTTCTTTACTTTGGATGCGTTTTAATTTTTAAATTTTTTCACTTTTTGTTCAGATTGATGTTAAGAAAATGTGGGGATTGAAAATGAAACTTGATTTTGAGTTCTTTACTCAGTCTTCTCTATAAAATGAAATAGAAAATTCCTTCCTTTTCTCCCCCCATTTTCTCAGAAACCAAACGGTGGTTAAGATTTTTTTTTTTGCCCCAGTCCTTGTGTGTGTGTGTGTGTGCGCGGCATGTGGTGTTGGGTGTTTTATGGTGAGTGTTTGTTATTGGTTTAATATTTATTACCATGAAGATAGGTTTTGAAATCTAGTAGTTGTTGAAATTAAAGTGCAGTGGAAGCTTGTGATATTTGTGGAACTATGAAGTGGCAGTTGTCTAATTGGTTAAAATTTGGATGAAACCTTATTTATGGTGTTGTCTTCCCATGTTTATGGATTTTTAACATTACATTAATCAGAAGATAATATTATTCACAGGTTCTTGCAGAGAAATCCTGCAATAAAAATAATTTTTTTTAACAATTTACTATTGTTATTTAGGTGATTAATGTGAACCTTTAATGGTTCAATTTTGATATTGGTTTGGTCTGTTTTAGTCCTTATTTTGCTTCTTCTTGGTCATTGATTTGTGCAGACTTATGATAGACCCTTCATCCAGAAATGGCTGAAAGCAGGCAATCGGACATGCCCTCTTACTCAGCAAGTTTTGTCGCACACAATCCTTACACCTAATCACTTGATCAGGGAAATGATATCACAGTGGTGCAGAAGTCAAGGATTAGAGTTGCCAGACCCTGTTCACTATGTTAATGAGGAAGGGATAACAGAAGCTGATCGCGACCATTTTCTGTCTTTACTTGAAAAGATGTCCTTAGCAATTCCTGAACAAAAACAAGCTGCAAAGGAGCTTCGGATGTTGACAAAAAGGATGCCCTCATTCCGGGCATTATTCAGTGAGTCTACTGATGCCATTCCTCAATTGCTAAATCCACTGTCCATAAGCAAGTCTGGAAGTGAGATTCACCCTGATCTTCAAGAAGATGTGATCACAACCCTCTTAAATCTTTCGATCCATGACAACAATAAGAAGCTTGTTGCTGAAACTCCTATGGTAATTCCTCTTCTTATGGAAGCATTAAGGTCAGGAACCATTGAAACAAGGACTAATGCAGCTGCAGCCCTTTTCACATTATCTGCTCTTGATTCCAACAAGGCACTTATTGGGAAATCAGGGGCTCTAAAACCACTCGTAGATCTTCTAGAAGAAGGAAATCCTTTAGCCATGAAAGATGTTGCTTCTGCAATTTTTACTCTATGTTTCATCCATGAAAACAAGGCAAGAGCTGTGAGGGATGGTACAGTGAAGGTGATTCTGAAGAAGATTATGAATGGTGTGCTTGTTGATGAGTTATTGGCTATCCTTGCAATTCTTTCTAGTCATCAGAGGGCTGTTGAAGAAATGGGAGAGCTTGGAACTGTTCCTTGCTTGCTTCGCATTATCAGGGAGAGCATTTGCGAACGCAGCAAGGAAAATTGCATTGCCATTCTTCATACAATCTGTTTGTATGATCGAACCAAATGGAAGGCTGTGAGGGAAGATGAGAATGCGTATGGAACAATTTCTAAACTAGCTCGAGATGGCACTTCAAGGGCCAAGAGGAAGGCCAATGGCATTCTCGAGAGACTGAATAGGGCTATTAATCTTACGCATACAGCATGAAAAGAGCAGTTTATGCACAATAGTCAAGTTCTACGAAATGTAAATTCTACATCCATTCCCAGTTGATTACCATCGATGCAACTCAAGCATATCTGTACCATTCTCCAGTGTCTTCCTGTAAATTCTCTTCCCGGAAATTTCTATTTCAGGTTAATGAGTTAGTCATTGTGAATAAATATGCCATAAGCTTGTTATAATTTTTTTGTCTTTTGTTTTGTGCTATAGTTCTTTCACGCATGCCTTATTTTGTAGATGTTTTGGATTTTACTAGTAGCATTTTGGCTTTTTTTTATCCCCGTTTGCTAGCATCAATTCCTGGTCCCCCTTTGGAATTTAACTTGTATAAGATTTTCTTCCTAGTTTTGTCCTCTAATCCAGCATCTACTTGCATCTTACTTGAATCTAGTAATTGTGACCCTTTTCGCCTTTTTCACCCCTTTTCGCTAGTGGGAGTTTGCACTCTTACTAGGACTAGGATTTGCACTAGCAAAGATTGATGTTCTAAAATTGTCCTTGAGAAATGGTGCTTTTATTAAATAGTTGATAGTTGATCTTTCTTCTTTTTCCTTTAACTTGGAATAGCAAATGTAGGCTCTTTCACTATATAGTGTTTGACTAAGGATGGTTCCAAATCCATGAATGAATCCAAATGGTGAATGAATGGTCCATAGATAGGGTTTGAAATGTTATATGTATTGTAATGGGAATAATGTGCCCATATTGAATGGAGTTGTGATTTCTGGTAATGTGGTCCATCGAAGATGCTGTGTGCCTATTGCCTACCCTTTGGTGAAGGTCTTCAATGGAACAGTTACTTATTACAAACCCTATCTTCTCAGAAGTATAAAACTCTGTCCATGCTAATTTAACATGGGCAGGAGCTGCGGCATGTTATGAACTTGACCCACTGAAATTTTCAAAAATTCTATTAATCTATATGAATTTTAGTAGTGTTCCCACTAAAATTTTTGAAGTAATCCATTATAATTATTAAATATTGCATGATTTCACTAAAAAAAAATTTAAACTCCTAAATTTTTTATAAATTTTACGTTTTGTTGTCATTAAAATATATATTGAGACCCATTCAAATTGTTGATATATATTTCAAATTTACTTGATTTTTATTTTTTAAATCTAAATATTTAAAAATTTTAAAATATTATATGTATTTTAAGTTTTATGTCTCAAAATATATTATGACTACATCTAAATTGTTTATATATTCATTAGTTTTGCTTGATTTTAATTTTCAAATAATATAATAAAATTATAAAATTATATTAACGATCATTTTTAAAAAATAAAAAAATATAGTTTTTACTTTGAATCAAATGAGAAATTTTTTTAAATAAAAAAAAATTATATTATATTTTAAATAAATTTTGATATGTAAATAAAAGTTTTTAAAAACTTCGCTTATAAATGAATTCTAATATTCAATTTTTATATATTAAATATGAATTTATTTTAAATTTATAATATTATTTATTTATAAAATTTAATTTAAATATAACTAAATTTGTACCATTAATAATATGGATTTATAAATAAATTTTAGTTCATATAAAATAAATATAAATTTATAATTATTTATACTAAAAAAAAAAAATTAAGTGTTTAGTGACCGACTGAACAATATTTTTAGTTCCGACCTTAAACATGAGTATTTTTTTTTTTTTTTTTAAGTGTGGGCAATGGAGAATCATTTTTCAAGTATTTATTCCAAGAATCAAATCCTTATTAATAAATAAAAGGGTAAATTTTAGGGGTTATCAAGTGTACTCTATCTTCACATTTGATTTTTGAAGCAAATATTCTTTCACCAGGTTGAAATTGTTGCCTAATAAATCAAACCAAGTAATAATTTGTGGCAATTCAAAGTTTATATGAAGAAGATTCCTCAAACTGACATTTATGACTTGACATGGCAATGGAAATAAAAATTTCACATGAAGTCCATTTACTGACATTGAAAGCTCCAATTCATTTGAAATATACTATGCTAATATATATATATCAAACGTACCATTTTAGGGTTTCAAAATTAGATATTCTTTAGGAATGGATGAAAGAGAATTCAAATTTTTTAATGGTATGTTTAGATGATAAAAATTTAAAATTTGGATTAGGATTTTAGGCCAAATCTTTTGTTTGAGTTATTAAAATTGAGTAGATTTAGATTTGATTCAAATATTTAATAAAATTTACTATTCCAAAAACTTAATATTTCAAATATTTTTTTTTCTTATTTATTTCAAATCTGCTATCTTTATTTTAACTTAAAATCTCCAAATCTATCTTTAATTAATAACATGGATCTATAAATTTATAAATTTTAAATTATAAATTTAAAATATGAGACCTAAAATTTAAATTTCAAATCCAAATTTAAATCCATGTATCCTAATATTAATTTCTCAAGCTTCCTATTCTTCAATGGCAATGGTTTGAACAAAAGAGAGACATTGCATTGGGATGGGTGGAGATCTTGGCCTTCAAATTTCACCAAAAATTAAATAAATAAACAAAAATCAAACTAGCAACTGACAATGATTGCACATTCTTATGAAAACTAAAATCCAGTAAGAGAGGGAAAAAAAAAAAAAAAAAAAACAAAAGGGTCTACCATGTGGAAATGCAACTGTGTGACTTAACAAAGCCCTACAACCCATCCAAGAAGCAATGTTACTCCAGCTCTTTGGCTGTTGAGGCTCTGTTTTCTTCTTGTTCATTTTCAAGAATAATACCATCACTTTCACTTTGTCTATCCAACAAAATTAATAATCATTGGAATGGTAGTTCTAATCCTATCTACCTCTAAAGTTATGTTTGATATTGCTATAGAGAAAAATATCTCATTCAATATCTTAATTAAAAATTTATTGTAAACAATAATTTGATATGTTTTAATTTTACAAATTTTATAAAAAATTAATTAGTAATTTCAATTTTTTTAAAATTATATAATTTGCTGTTTATCTTATCTTATAATTTTAGAAAATTAAAATTTTAAATTTTTTAAATGATATAATCCGCTACTTATCTTATCTTATTTTATAAGGTAGAAAATTAAAATTTTAAATTTTAATATAATTTATTTAAAACTAATATAATAGTTTTAGATCAAAATAATATTTTGAAAACATGAATATATCAAAATGTTATTTTTAACAGTAAGGTGGTTTTATTAGCCAATTTTTATACATTGTATTAAGTTCACTTTTTTAATTTGGTAAAAAACAAACCATCCAATTAATTTTCGTGCATTGTACTAAATCCATCTTTTTTATTCGGTTAAAACAAACCATCTACACCCGGATTTAGAGACTCGTAAATAAAAAAAATATTCATTTATAATATAATTTTAAGAATCAAATCTCAATCAATAAGTAGAAAAATAAATTTTCTTATCAATCAAGTTAACTCTAGAGATTAATATATAAAAATGTTAATTATGAAATAATAATGATAATAATAATAATAATTAATGGTGGCATATGATTAAGGAGTGTGAATTATTGTGGTTGATGGGATAAGGTACAAGCAAATAATTGGTGAGTGTGCTGGCCATTTTGGAAGTGTATACATCCATTACATTTCATGCATACTTTAAACTTTGGATTTGAGTGACTATTGGATGGAAGGAAAGTTAGAATCTTTTTTTTTTTTTAATTATTATTGGGATTCCAAAGAAAATGGAAAATTTTGCTAATACAAACCAAAGCCTGAAAATGTATTGTACCCATTCAAGGGAATATATCACTCCAGTTTGAAACTGATAAAGACAAAAAAAAAAAAAAAAAAAAAAAAAAAAAAAAAAAAAAATGAATTTCAATAATTAGAGAACACACGTATATAGAAAGTTCTTATCCTCATTTATAAAAAATTAAAGAAAGGTAAAAAAAAAAAAAATTGATCTCTCTCCTCACTTCTCTTCTCTCTCTCTACACTTCCTCCAATTTACTGATTTGGGCATTTAAGACTCTTCATAGGCATTGAAGACTCTCCGCTTTCTGTCTACAAATTTTACCATTTCAAAGAACCCACAGTCAACAGTATGAAGCGATTTTAAACTCATTAGAAACAAACAAATATCATGGGTCTATTGAAATGACATCAACATCATAATATAATTAATACTATATATTAAAGCATATTCCTTCTATTTGTTTGATTCAATTATTTATCTTCAATATACAAATTAGTAATCAAGAAATTTTACAGTTTTTATAAGATTACCATATTCTACAACTTCTATTTACAACTCTCATAAGTTATTATTACCATATTTTGCAAATTCCACATACTTTCATAAGTTTGTAAGTTTAATAAGATTATTGTTACTCTATTCTACAACTTCTACAGGTCATAAGTCATATAAGGTTGTAGAAAATTTTATTTAGTTTTTGTAGATTAAACAATTAAACATTAGGTTTTTCATAAGTTTTAACTTTGTTTTTGGTCTTTATAAATTAAGAATAATACCTTTTCTACTTATTGCAATGAGGTAAAACTTATTTTTATTAGAAATTGAATTTATTCACATAAACCAAAAGTTTAATTATATAATGATTGAAAATTTTCTTAAGAAACTAGTCTAACCAAATAATTTAAATCTTAATTAATATGATGGAAAAACAAAATAATCTTAATTAAAGTAGTCAATCTAAATTAATTCAATCCTAAACGTAGATGTAATAATGATATGATTGTGAGAATAATTTAAAGAAATTGGAGAGTGGTTGGAGGTGAAATTTTGGACCGACATCATTGCATTTCAAGACAAAAAGAAAAAGTGCTAGAGTGACCCTATTTGTCTAGTAAAGAGCACATTGTAGACATGTCAAAATCAATAATTTGAATACTACAAATACATAATTAATAAATAAATAAATAAATAAGATGTTAATATCCGGACAAAAAGACCTATCAAAATTCGTTACTAACAAAATTATATCTTTAAATAAATTTATTATATATGATTAAATTATTTATAAATTACCAATAATAAAAATATCATCATCAAAATATCCTAAATAGTAATAATTCACTATGCTACTCGTAATTATAAATAAAAAAACTACTAACAATCAAATGTTTAATATTTATATTAACTCAACTGATGTCTTAAACTATTAATTTGGTGAGAGATGTTAAAGCGGAGGACTAATCTTGTTATGTAGTTTACAATGTTATTTCGTCTCATTAAATCTCTCTAATATTAAAAAAAAAATAGTGATAAGATAAGACTACTTTATGAGTAAATGTCATTATTCGAATCTCACCGATGTTAAATTTTTCCTCTCAATAATAAAAAAAAAATTATATATTTATATTAACTCGATAGTAAATTTAATAGAATAAAATATGTGTTATTTATTGAAGAGTTGTCCTCTTTGCATGCGGTGGTGCATATATTTAAGATAAGTAATATATATATCTTATTTGATTTGATAAATTAATAAAAAAAAAATACTAACAATCAAATGATTAATATTTATATTAACTCATAATAAATTTAATAGAATAAACATGTCTCATTCATAGAAGAGCCATCCTCTTTGGATGCTGTTGTGTTTGAATCAATTAATCCAAAAGATTAAAAGAGACTCATTGGCATCATGACTTGAGTTTCAACTTTGCAGACATTCTTATCAACCAAAGAGGAAAATTAAAAATATATATATATTATTGTCTGTTTTGAATGGATATGATTGGTGTAAATTATGAAAAGAGTCAAACCAAATAAGACCCAATTGTCTTAATATTTGTTTATAGTTTGATACTTTGTTTGTAATGTCACTTTTCACTAAGATGCTAAAATTATGGCTTTGATTAGCTGATGGGTAATTTTCATTGCCGACCAACACACTAATAAAAATAAAAATAAAAAATGAAATGACCAAATGGGAATCTACCAATCAAATAAGAAAAATATTCAAAGAACAAAACTTTTTTTTATTATAAAAGTCTAAGATCCTTTTTATTTTATTTTAAAGATTGTTGATGTGATCACACCTACCATATCTTGTATTATTTACATTTTAAGGAATTAAATGTTTTAAAATTAATAAACTAAATTTATTGTAATAACTTATATTTTCCAAGATCATGAGCAAATATATAAATATAGTCCTGAAAGATATATGGGTATAACAAGTCATTTTTTTCAATATCTATCTAGTTCTACATCCAAAAATCCAATTCATTTCAGTGGGGAATGGGGGGAACAAACAAAGTTTAATGATTATTACTAAAACACCCAGAGAAATGAGAATAAAGGATACAATAAATTTATGTACAAAGCAGTAAATGAGGCATCAATTAAGACCATATTTAACTGTACAATTCAAAAGATGAGAGTTTTCATACAATTGACAATGGCATCACATATCACACTTCTGAAGCACATGCAAAAAAAACAATTACTTTACCAAACATGATTTGATGATGCACGCTTGAGATATTGCTATCAAAAGTTTTGAGAGAATTAGCTCTCAACTGTTACTATCAATCCCTCAGACATTGAGCACAAAAATATCAACACCTTTTTCGAGTAACCCCAAACAATCAATTTAGTTCCATCTTGTATGCCCAACCATGTTTGTCAAGATATGACTGAACTGCTTCCTTTATCGCCAAGTTCGGAATTAGTTGAGACTGATCAAGGGGTTCTCGTGTGACTGGATCAAACTTCCCCACCTAAAATGAATTCAAGTTGACAATCAATGCAAATAAATAAAAGCAAACAAAAGATGTCTCAATTGAAAGAAGCAATTTGAATACCTTCTGAAGATGGTTAAGGATCACTGCTCTTTCATATGAAACCCCGCTTGGAGTAATGACAGGATCGCGGAAAATATCTAGCGTGATTTTACAACATAGGTAATCTGGAACCTGGAAATATTCAAATTTTAAGAAAACAGGTAAAATGACAAATTGCTTTAAAGATTAAACAAACCAAGATGCTACCTCAGTTGGTGTGTCGTATTCTGCAGCTTTCTTAAACACCTCTCCTAAATCTTCCAGTTGTTTCAAATTGGAAGCAGCTGTTTCGTCCCAGAATCCTTCTGTTTCAGAGTTATCAAGAAAATGTTTTTCCTTGAGAGCATTTTCACAGGCTTCTCTGAGAGGAACAAGAGTAACTCATGTGAGTGGTAAATAGCATAATAAGCAAGCAAATAATTGTTGTCTGACCAATTAAAAAAGCCGAGATGTTATCCATAAACAGAGATTACACTCACTGGGATTACATACTTTAAGTTTTGTAGTTCCCATGAACGTTCAGTAGATGCTTGCTCCCACTCCATGTATTTTGCTTTTGCTAGCTCTTGCCAGATCTCTTCTACCATATAACCCTTTGGGTGTGCACCCCTACCAAGATCCAAAGCCTGTAAAAATTGAAGTTATCAGATCTTCATAAGAGTTTAATCAGATGCTTAGTATCAAATGTTCATTATAAACAAAAAAATCTAACTAGCACTGGAAATATTAAGATACTACATGCAATTGAAGCTATATCAATATAATAAGCTCTACAAGCTACATTGAGTACAAAAACCCATTACACTACTTACACCAACATAGCAATCACTGCTGTGCCAGGTCACCTTTCAACATGTCAAAAATGTCTGATTATAACTCCTTTTCATACAACTAGTTACAATTCATAACTTTCACAATACCATACTGAAGAAAACCATCATAATATTGGACTTACAGCAACATTCATTTCTTCTGTTACTACCCTAGACTTTGCTTCATGATTGACATTTTTGTCAGCCTTCCCATAGTGAAAACCTACTCCAAACACACTAATTCCTATATCAAAAGGTAAAATATCTGCTTGAGTATGCATAAGCAAGAAACCATGTCATCCATCAGATCATGGTAGATCAATAGATCAATAACCATAGCACCCTTGTCACCTATAACAACTGTGTTTTAGATACGCAAGTGTATATTCAGACTGCCCAATCACAACATGAAGACTTGATCTAGCTGCTCACATTTCTGGCCAGGGCTAAAACCTCCAGCTAATCTCTAGGATACCACTTGGCATATAAAGCCATAAATCTATATTGCCTAGATTAGAAATACTGTTGGCACTGGGAGAGTTGTATCAGCTATGGCTTGAATGCATTTCAGGACATGTCATGTCTAAAAGCCATTAATGCTTTCCTATTTTACTGATTGGAAAGAGGAAAATTTACTCACACAACAGCGCACACTACCAAAAAATAGAAATAATCAGTAAAAATCAGACTATTTTCTTCTTAATACCTGGAGTGTATATTAGAAATTTTCCTGTTTCAAAGACGATTCTACAGAATAAGCTAGAGGAAATATGGCTGCATAGGTAAAGCAGCTATGCATCTCAGCTTTTTTCCACACCTGCTTTCATCTTCTATTTATAACCTAGCTTATACCTTCAGTGGATTATCAGTTACTTTTTTATATTATCAACCACCACCCGTATCTCTCAATAAACTAAAAGTTCAAAAAAGGGTAAAAGAAAAAGAGGTGGGATGATTCATTACATATGCATGTACAAATCAATTGATATTGTTGAAACTTAATAGTTAAGTGAAATCAATAAGCTGAAGCTAAAACAAATAGCAAATCAGTAAAAAGAAAGAAACAGAAAAAGAAAAAATCTCAAGTGAGAACTTAACAACATATTAAAGGCTAATTTGTCTATGAAGCCTTTATAATGCACCCATTATCAGTTGTTGTCTATTGAATGAATCAGTTGTTTGTTGGAATCTTCATTTTGTTCAGGATTTTAATAAGACTAAGAATCGCCTTTAGTTAATTAATATTCATAATTCATCGCTTCCCAAGAGTGCTGGAAATAAAGATTTGGATTTTTGAGTAATTGAGGAACCTTGCAATTTTTATTTATTTTCTCTCCTTGCCAAATTTAATTGTTTTCCTTCCCTTTAACTAATGATATTTGGAAGCTTAAGTTCCCTATACACTTAAGCTTTTGTTTGGTCTATGGTTCTCAATGGGATCCACAAGAACAGTTTGCAGCACATGCATAAACCAAATAAGCACATCACCTAATTATTTTTCTAAAATATATAACCAAGTCTACTAATGTGCAGGTTACATTCTTGCATTTGAAAGAACCACGACAATTTCACATAGAATATTTGGAATAGGTTGTTTAGTACTCTGGTGGATGGTAGTTTATTTGAAGATCACGCAGAAACTATTATAAACAAATTTTGGTGGTTTCAATCTGGGTGAAAATGAGCAAAGCCATTCATGAGTTGCTCTGAGTTTGACTTAATAAAAGCTCGTTTTAACTTATTTATCAAGGTCAATAAGTCAAGTCCAAACTCAACCCTAAACTCATTTAATAAACTAGCCAAGTGTGAGTCATGTGTAGCTTAACTTGTTTAAGCTTGCAATCTAACCCCTTTATAAACTCACAAGCCCCAAATATTAATAATTTGATTGTTACTTTAATTTTTATTATATACAAGCACACATAAATTACTTATTTACAAATTTTTCTACAAAAATGCTATAGAAAATTTAATATCTTTAATTCCATGTAACATCAGTTTTAAAAAAAAACCATGTAATGATCCCTATCTATAACCTTTGCATAGAATTAATGTTAAGCAGAGAATTTAAGTATTTGCAATTGTCTAAATGAATATTTAATATTTGCAAATAAATGTTAATTCATTTTATAACTTGTGCCTATGGAGAAAATCTTCAGCTTGATTTCAGATCATCTAGAACCATATAACAAACAAGCCAAATTCAAACAATGTTGTATTCAGCTCAGCATGTTCAATAAATGAGCAGAGTTTGAACCTAAATTTAAAAGTCTGTTTTACAAATGAGTTGAGCTAGGGAATGTCAAAGTTTAGCTTAACTCTACTAATTTGCAGCCACAGTTTCTGAAAGACAAAGGAAGAAAATTCATTAGATATGAGCAATATTTGTAGAGATTTGGTTTGTTTGCTTTGAGTGTCAGGCCATGAATTTTAATGACCAAAACATATCTATGCAGATAGTATGGGACAAGATTTGTTTTCTTCTCTTTTTGTGCATTACTGCTACCATCTTTTTTTTTAATATATACTTCTAGGTTTTTTAATAGAGGATGTTTACAAGATTGGAAAGCTATTAACAATAAGTTTTACTTTAATTCTTTTTCACATTCTTGATTTTAGAAGATACCTTTTCATTCTTTCACACTCGTTTTCTACTTGATGCAATTTCTTCTTTTTAAAAAAAAATTACAAATAGCCAATATTCCTCCATCTTTCGCAAAGATTATCAGTATTGATTGCTTTCACAAGTAAACCAAATGTCAAGCGCAAATAAACAACAAATAACACCAATAAATAATTATAATAGTGGCATTGACAAAGTTATATGATCCTACTATGACCTATTCCCCGCCCCCCGCCCCAGCAGCTCACTACTGTTTTTTTTTTCCCTTTCTTTTTTGATGTTCCTTTGACTTTGATTGAAGACAATCCACAGGGACATTGACCCAGGAGGAGGCCAGAGGGGATTATTAAATGTTATGGCAAACTTCAAATCCAAATGGTTGTGAACCTCAACTTTCTCATTGTTTGAATCTTTTCCAATTAACCAAACAAATCAAATGAACTAAAGCTTTAGCTACCTTGACATTGCAAATCTAGTCAATAGAAAAGTACATGTCTCACAGCTCATTCAGCATGTCCGCTAAATAAAATAAACTGGAATCATTAAATGGAAAAGGTAATTATGATCAACTAATCACAGTAACCGTAAACAGAATGAAGTCAATCCCTGCTTTTTACCTGCTCTCATTAAAGTTTTAACCTATTCAGTCATTACAGTTACAACCTGGATAATATGCTTAATATTTACGCATGTATGGTCAACGCTTAATAGTTAAGTTAATCATGTGTGGACAATGCTTATCACTAACACACCTAGAAGTGCTGTGATAGATAAAGATACTACAGAAGAAGAAAGAAAAAAGGAAAGCCATGCTTAGGAAATACCAAGACAGGAGGAATGCTAATATGCGCATCAAAAGTTTAAAACGATGTAAAAATCAAAATACCTGGCAGTTCCAAAAATCTAGGAAGACAATAATGAGAACAATATCATTGTAGAAAAAATGATAATATTGAAGAGGAGGGGAAAAATGCACAAAATTATGGTATAAATAAATTAGATATAACAAGTAACAACTAAATTACAAGAAAAGTCTTATCAGAATTGATTAGTCACTTAATTAATTGATTAGCTTTTGAGCAACTAATGCACATTTTTATCCAATGAATCACCGTAAAGCAAATGTATAAAGGCACAAACAGTTGAGCTCATAGTTTAATGATTTCTCAAATATAACTTCAAATGCCCAAATCAAACCAAGCATCAACATACAATGTGCACCATTAATCTGATACCAAAGAGATTTTCAAGAACAATTCAAGAAAAAAATAACTCGTTACCTTTTGCAATTCCTTTACTCCTTCAGCTAACTCTTCCTTCTGCAGTAATGCAAGTCCTAACAAATAGTGGGCCTGTCATGTGGTAAAAAAGGGTGAATTTCAAAAAACGTAGTAAAAATATATCTGCACATTTACACAAACCAACACACGTATGTATGCACGTAGGTAAGTCTAGGTATATCTATACGAGGTTAAAGATTAAATTGAAGCCCAGCTTATCTGTTACCGATGAGCCGAGCAAATATGGAAAATAAATTTATAAAAGCAAAAAAGAGATAGTCTAGCCAGTAAATGCTAGCAGAAAACTATTGATTACTTTGATGCAAGCAGTAAAATGCTGACTGCTTCTTAAACATACATGAAAGACTCAACCTTTAAACATGAAACATGAAGAGTTCAAATTTTCTTAATTTTGCCACTTATTCTCTAATAACTTATTTTGATAGTTTGATACATCTAGGGCAACTGAGCAGCATCACCTTTCTTTGTAGCCTCTTATAATAAATTTTTTCCTTTGCTTATCAAAACAAAAATCCCATGACATACAACAACAAATATCGTCTAGCATATGTAGAACATGACCGCCTCATCACTTGACGATAAAGAATCTAGCATCATACCAAAACCCTGCCTTATTTGAAACAAATATGTTTATCAATGTTCATTTGTGAATGCATATGAATTGTACGAGATAAATTGAATGATCTCTTCTGCCCCTCATGGTCATCCTGCTTATGATGCAGAAGATGTTTTTTCTATTGAAGCAAATGAATGTGAAGCCTTGAAAGTAGCATAAAATTTTCTTACCACCAAGTAACCAAAGTTTTTCAAACTAAATTTTTTTTTACAAGATAACATCTCATACAAGCATTGTTGGGCACAACATTCTATTAGAACCAAGAAAGCAAAAAATTCAAAATTTACATAAGGAAAAGAAAACAAAAACAAATTGCATCAGAACCCATAGCGATGATCTCGCAACAATACCTTGAAAGAATTATTGTCAAGTTGAATCGCTCGGCGACAATCCTCTTCAACTTTCGTCCAATCACTGAATCCCAATATCATAACCCCAAAGTGAAAGCCAAGACAAAAATGAAAAAGAAAACTAAAACATACCCAGAAGGAAAAAGATAAAGAAGAGTTAAAAAAAGACCAAGAAAAGAGGTCAGTGCTCGTACATACTTCCGTTTCAGATGACATAAAGCCCGATTCGTCCAATATACAGGAACATTAGGGCATAGCGTAATTGCCTAGAAATGAAACATTTTATTTTAAAGAAAAGAAAGAAAAATAAAAACCCAACTCAGAAATCCCTAAAATTAAACAAATTAGCTTCTCAATTTTATACCTCTGTATAAGCATCGATTGCAGCTCCAAATCGGCTTTTTCCAAAGTATGTGTTTCCATCTATTCTCAATTGCTCAGCTTGTTTCGCTTCCATAGTCAATGCTGCTCCTGGCCTCATTCTCTTCTCCATCTTCTTCTTATTATTTTCTCGATCTTGTAATTTCTCTGTGAAAAAATCTATCTATAATCTGGTTATTCGGGTCATAGTCTTCTCTCTCTCTAACAATATTAAATGAGAAATTTCTCAAGCCCTTCTATATATATATAGACACTGTAAATTGATGTGAAAGTGAGAAGACTGAAGAAAAGAGGAGGGCAAGGCGAGGCGAGGCGAGGCGTGTGACTGTGACTATAATGGGGAAATTGGAAATTGAAACTTGTATTGTATTGGATGACTCTGGACTCTTGGTTCATCTAGAACCAAAACTTGATTTTTATTGGCGATTTGGCGGTTGTTTTGTTTTTTTTTTTTTTTCTCTCTAAATAATAATATATATAATTAAAATATTATTAAAAAAAAAAAAAAAAGAACAACTTGCTTGCTAAGTCGTCTCCCCACATCATTTCAGGATGTGACTCGATTATTTTGGATTGTAGCAAATTGAGAAATTTACACTATATAAAATTTCTATTAACCACTGTGAAAAGAAGTTTGATTAATTATAATGTGAGATAAATTTTACTTCTCGTTTAGGTATTTGGAATGAGCAAGAGTAGTTTTTTTTTAAGGCTAAAGTGAGGAGTATAATTAATCAAAATTCAAATTATTAATGATAATGGGAGGAGGTACAATCACCCACTTCTGAATATTAGACTAAAAAATAGATACAATTTCTAGAGAATGAGTAACCTGATTCGCTAACCTTACAATATGAGAGATTTTACAATTAAAAATATCGGTAATAATAGCCTTACAATCATAAATAATTAAGCCAAAAATTGATAAGTCTAAATCAATGCCAAACTGGTCCGAAGACTTAGATGCAGGCTCAAATGTCTAAACCTAAATCCAACCTTGGTAAAAATTTTATAATACAGGTGATTAGTTTTTGACCAAGGTAAATGATGGACTAGATCTTTCTTAGATTGGACTCTTAGGCCTGCAAGTTAAAAAGAAAGCATTATGAGGCAGAGCCTTATGCTCAACAAAGACGCTTCGATCATTAAGTTAACTTAATGAGCTTAAAAAGCTTAAAGAGGAAGTAGATGAACTTCCTTATAGCCTATCAATCTTTGAATGAAAAGAAGAAGATGAGAGTATATAGAATCAACTATCTCAGTATGGTGGAGCATTTCTCCTTTTATACTTCAAAGAGCTCCTTGTTGATTCTACTGTGGACTTGCATGTGAGGCACTCTCAAGGCAATGATGGTAATCTTTGACTTGACAAGACAAGTGGAAGGTTCCATCATCAACGTTGCCGGCACCATTGTGTACTTGGTCATCATTTGGATGGCGGCTACACATGTAGTAATGTGAGGAAGCGCCGCTGGGGGCAAGCTTTAGTATGACATGCTTTCCCTTATATACTTGATGGATGACAGCTGTTATAGTTCTCTATTTTGTGACTGTTTAAACTCAAGAAAGGAGAGTCTTATGGGACAAAGAAGAAGACGAGCTTCAAGAGTGACCCAGTGACTTGTCAGATGAGTACTGGTTTTCATATGGGTTGGTCTCTATGGTGGGCTTGAATATTAGGCCCAAGAGTGGGCAGTCTCTTAGATGGGCTTTGTTCTTGTTGGACCCAATTAAGACTTGATTGATTTTATACCGGATTAGAGGCCCCCCACTCCCTAGTTTGATTTAAGCGTAGGGAGTAGACAAATAATCTTGGTGTGATCAAATCTACCTACACAACATGTAAGGGATAGAGAGATAAGCTAGAGAGCTTGGTATCGAGGTTGCTAGATGTTTGAATAAGTAGGCGAGCTAGGAAGTTTGTCTTGAAGGCAGCTAGACACCTTAATAGAGATGCAAGCTGAGCTGAGGGGCTCAATGTCGAGACAATATAATGCTTAGGGGTGTCAAAAAAGGTTATGACATGCTAACCCGATTCGTTAAAGCTAGGGAGTAGACAAATAATCTTGGTGTGATCAAATCTACCTACACAACGTGTAAGGGATAGAGAGATAAGCTAAGGAGCTTGGTATTGAGGTTGTTAGATGTCTGAATAAGTAGGCGAGCTAGGAAGCTTGTCTTGAAAGCAGCTAGACACCTTAATAAAGATGTAAGCTGGGCTGAGGGGCTAAATGTCGAGACAATATGATGCCTAGGGGTGTCAAAAAAGGTTATGACATACTAATCCGATTCGCTAAACACAAAAAACTTTCGTGTTAGGGTTGAGGTTTAACAGGTTCGTGTCGGTAAACGGGTTAACCCCTTTATGATACTACTTAAAACGAATCGCTAACCCATCACAATCCATTTAATTTTACGTGTCGTGTTGGGTCTTATCAACTCGACTTAACCCATTTATAACCCGTGTATTTTTTAGAAATATTAAGGGTTAAAATAGTTATTTACTTTGCTAACCAAATTAACATTAGGGTTTTCTTTTTCTAACACTTTTTATTCTTTTTCTAACACTAACACAACAGCTGCCCAAGTCCCAACCTTTCTTTTCTTCTCTGAGTTCTCTTTCCTTTACTTTCTTCTTCCTTCATATCGGGCCTAACTTTAAGAGAGAAATCTAAAAATTGATATCACAACACTTCCTCTCATTTATTGCTTGAACAAGATTGAAAAGGAAAAAGGTTATTTGGGTTATACATTCATAATTTTTTGATTGATGATCCATTTCTTTTGATTTTTTTTAGTGCTTTATGTGTTTGATTTTGGATTTTATGATATGGGTTTTTGATTTTGTGAATTCCCTTATGTAATCATATATAGCAATTATAAAAGTCTATTTAAGTGTTGAATTTTTTTTTTTTTTTGGCCAAAATTTAAGTGTTGGATATGTATCTCTTGATTATGCTTTTTGCTATTGACAACTCCATGGATTTGCACATTAGATTCACAATGAAACGTAGCACATAAACTGCATAATTGCATATCTTTTCTTGTTTCTCATCAAAGCAAGTGAAAAGCTTTTCACACATGTAAAGATGGTAAGTTGTAAATCTTTCTGAAGATTTTCTTTGCGGATTACTTTTAATACACTAGTAGTAAAAATGACAGTAGCAGAACCAGGCAAATACCCAACTGTCAATTATCTGTATGCAGTACTATAGATACAAACTGAAATTACTTGGTCTGATTTGCCTTCTAAGAAATCAATCATTTTAGGAGATTATTTATTCTAGACTCACATAATTTTCTAACTAAATGGACACATAGTATGTCCATTCAAGTTGTATATATATATATTTTTTTTATTTATAGTGAAAATATTTTCAAATAATAAGTATATCAATCTTTGTGCAACTTTAGCTTCTCTAATATTATTTTTATAAAATTGCATAAGGCAAATCTTTAATTATTTCTTTTACTTTAATTCATTATTCCATTTTCATTTTTTTTAGTCCTTGGTGTATGTGATTTCATGAGCCTATAACCACCACAAATTTTGTTTAATTTTTTTTTTCACAAAAATTTATAAGCATGAGTTTATAAATTTATGTTTAAATACTTAACTCTTTCTTATTTGCTTTATTATTTGTAGATGCAAAGAAAAATGAGTTGAAATAACTTACAAAAGATATGATGGAGTTTAACTTAGAGTCTTTGGAATTGGAAGATAAAGATGTTGATTTATCTTCTTCATCTAATTCTATAATTTGAATCTTTTATATGATTGTGTTTATTTGGAAGATTTGGAAGAACTTAAATGGTGTTTATTTAGAACTTTTATGTTTATGTTAATTTGCAAACCTTGTGTTGTGTTAAGAATGTTATTTAAGTTTGTTTGATATTATTTGCTTGGATGTTTGAAAAACATATAAAATATAAATTTTTTTAATGAATTTAAGTTAGTGGATGAATCTCTTCTTTATATATACGAGTAATTCAATTTTTTATTTGTTTGATTGGACGTATTTTTATAATTTTCTTATAATTCATATTTTTTGTTTGATTGGAAGTATTTTTATAATTTTCTTATAATTAATATTTTGATATGAGAAATTAAATTGTAGGTTTTGAAAAGGATATGTATTTAATTATTCAATTTTATTGTCATAAAAATTTTAATTTTTTATAATAGAAAGAATTCATATTATCATAGGTAGTTCATATTTTGGCGAATGAATATGCATAGATCTTACGTTATGTCTTAATTATTTGTTAATATTTAAGCTATAAATTAGCAAACTTAAATTAACTATAATCATAATTTGATTTATGGATTTTCATATTATAAATATCATACATGTTAAATGGGTCGTTTCAGGTTTATAACCCGCACACAATCCATTTAAATAAATGAATTACACGTGTTGTGTTCGTGTAACCCGTTTAATTTTTATGTCGTGTTAGGATGAGAATATTGTTACACAATTAATAAATGGATAGTGTTCGTGTTGACCCTAATTGTGTCACTTGAGTAGGTCAATCCGACATGAACATGATCTACGAACACGTTTTGACACCCCTAATGATGCCTAAATAGAGAAGTTCGATGTTAGGGCAATTGGATGCCCGAATAGAGAAGTGAGCTATATGATTGCCAGATCGTGGTGTGGTCCTTGTGGTTTCCAGTGGTTTCAGGTATTCGATGCCACAGTACGTGGTCTTAAAGATTCTAGATAGCTTCAAGTTGTGAGGCCTAGCCCGAACGCCCCTCCCCTCGCTCGTGGGAAGATTGCCTTAAGGAAAGGCGAGAGCGATTTTTAAGGGAGATTAAGGAACGAGTTTCGGTGCTCACGATTGGAAACGGCTATCGCCTCGGAAAATTGATTTTTGATTTTGAAAAGGATTCGGGAGTCGCCACCCTAATTTATTTCAAATGGGAAAATTAAGGAAAAACCCAATTTGACTCTAATTTTTATTTAATCTTTTGATTAATTTACCCAAGGATAAAATCACTAATCTTCGAACCAAGTTTGGGCTCGGGGACTAGATTTTTGGTTTTAAATAATCTCGATTTGGCATTTTAAATTTGATTTGACTTTTGAAAAAGGATTTCATGGATGACAGATATTGATGATGATTTATAATGCATGAGCATAGCATATTTATGAGACAGGAAAAATAAAAAGCAAGTATTTAAAGTGCGGGTATTTAAACATCACAAGTAAAAGAGAGTATTTCCTCTAAACCCTTATGGGTATTAGGAAAATCACAAAATCGCTCATTTACTCCAAAAATAATTAACTAATTACATGAACTAAAAATTTACATGGAAAATATGAATTCACATGAAAACATAAAAAATAAAAGGGGGAAGGGATTGTTGGGATTTGGATTTGAAACTTAGATTTAGATTTCAAGTTTGCCTACGTACCCCATTGAATGGAGATCAAAACCCGCGTAGTTCGTTCCACTATGAGGTGGAAGGAGGGCTTAAAAATCGGTCAGATTCGATTGGTTTGATTTGGTTTGGTTGAGGGTAAGAGATTATACCTTCTTTTGGGTTGATTTGAGTGGTGGGAGAGTGGTTTTACCGGAATGGAGTTCCGTTTCGGAGAATGAAAATGATTTTTTGAAAAGGGGTTTGATTACTCAAAATTTAATTAATTAAAAGGATTAATTAATTAAAATGATTAATTAAAAGGATTAATTAACCACTTGAATGAAAATTTAATTTAAGGAAAAGAATTAATTAATTAATTAAAATTGATTTTTAATTAATTAACTAATTGAAAGTGGATAAAAAAATTAAAAAAGTGATTAATTAATTAATTAAAATTAATTTTTTAATTAATTAATTAATGGAAAATTGATGGAAATTTTAAAAAAAGATTAATTAGTTAATTAAAAGTAATTTTTAATTAACTAATTAATTAGAGAGAGAGACTAATTATAGAAAGAGAGAGAGAGAGAAAATCAAATGGAAAACTCAACAAATGATTTTGGTGTGTTTTGGAATGAAGAGGAGTAGGGTATTTATAGGAAAAATGGGGGGTGAAAAAAGACTAAAAGGGTACCAAAAAACAGAAAAAAGGAGGGGTAAAATCGAAAATTCAAGAAAA
>CATKHJ010302047.1:0-10126 GCA_949750685.1 Vernicia montana
TCAATACATGTACCATGAAGCATCTATGCTGAATCATCATCTATACAAAATAATCAAAATAAAGAATTGAGCTTTACATTAATTACTTGAGTTTCTGAGGATTGGAAAAGGATGCCTTGGAAACTGAACCAATAAACTATAGCTCACCTGAAAAATGGAATCACTAATGAGATAACGCAGTGAGTAAAGATTAAACTACTATAACCTGTGAAGCTTGGTGATTCAAGGTCGGTTTACAATAACAGTTCATAGTTCACATTTCAATAATAATAACCAATCGGTTCAATAATAACAAACAATTGGATTCAATTACAATAAGCAATAGGTTCAATATCAATAATCAAATGGTTAAATTTCAATACACAATCGTTTCAATAATGTCAATCGATTTGGTCAATAACAATAACATATCATGTTCAGTAGAATCATATCAATACGATAACAATATTAAGTAACTATGTCTTAACGTTCTCCATATAAATGGCATTATGCTCAAAGGCATTACCGAGAACTGAGGCATAAAACTTACTCATCATATCATATCAATATCGAAGTAGAGTCTCATCTTATCGAAGCATACCTTCATCAATATGTAAGATTGATCAGATCTTACGGCTAGGGCAACAAGCCCTCCCTAGCTAGGACATGGAATACTTTCCTCTATCCACCAGAGTACACAATACACAATGCTTGATGTTTTACCCCACATCAGAATAAGGGATTTCTGCTTTGGTTCAATAATCATATGAAGATATACAATGGTAATCAATAACATAGATTATCAATGAATCAATAATCATGGTTTCAATCAATTAACATGAAGAACTATCATTTGGGTTCATGTATACAATAGAATGGAATATCTCGATGGATAGTTCAAATAACAATTATCAATAACAATTTGGTGGTCATGAAAGAATTAGGCATTTATTCCTTAGGGTTCAAACACAACCATAGTAATATAATAATCACTCACCTCAACAATGCAAATCCCAAAATAGCTTGCAATAAACTCCTATAGCAAGCAAATGTGATGGTCACATCCACATCATCATCTCTTCTTGAATCTCTATGAGAATCTATAGAAAATAATAATAATTCAATATTCGATTCATATAATTTCACTATTGGGGCCGATTAGGTCTTTAACCAATGTTCAATTCCTTCCAATTATAACTCATTTTAGTCTTATACATATATCAATTTAGTATAATTGATACGCCCAATGGTACGGGCGTACCATTGCACGTATCATAAGGAAAATTGCACATAACAATTGATACGCCTTGAGGTACGGGCATACCTCTGCCTGTATCACAAAGAAAATTTTACATAATGAATGGTACGAGCAAAGGTACGGTCGTACCTCTGCTCGTATCACAACTCAATCATCCAAAATGATTGATACGCCTAACAATACGGGCGTACCATTGCCCGTATCACGTTTTAGGTAGGATTTTAGGTAAAATCCCCAAATGGTTGGGGAAAGAAGACCCACATTCTCACACCCAAGACTAAATCCACAAAAATCAACTTCTATATCAAGCAATAGACCGATAATTTAACTCCTTTCATCAATCAAAACATAGAATCAATAAAGGATTCTAAAAATTCATTTGATCAAACCCATTATCATCAAAAGTGAGAAAGTTTGAAATCCTCTTTTGAAATCCATTTTCATACTCTCAATACTCATAAATCACACTTACAAATCATCATCTATTAGCAATTTCTCAAAGAAACCCCTTTGGGGAAACCAAAAGAACAAGAAGAGAAAAAGAAGAAGAAGAATCTCAATACAACAAGCTTACAATACAAGATCTAAATGAAGAAAATGATTTAGATGTTTACCTTTGAAGCTTCACTTTGATGGTGATTCACTCTTAGTCAATTGAAGAAAATGAAAGAAGAATGAAGAAAAATAACTTTTGTTCTTGAGAGCTTTTGAACAAATGAAGAAGATGATAGAAAATAGTAATTTGCTTGCTTGACTTCTAATGAAAAGGATAGATGGTGTCTAGCTGCATTTAACCTTGAAATAAACAATTATACAAAATGTGGTGTTAGTGGAAAATGGGACCCACTTTCCACTAACCCATTCTTAACACAACACCAAAATATATTGGCTCATATGCTACACATAATTACACATATCATCACCTAGAAGTTAATGTATGAATATTCGGGGTATTACATTCTCCCCTCCTTATAGAAAATTCATCCTCAAATTTACAAGTACATATCATATACAGGATTACATGGAAAATAAATGAGGGTACTTGAGTAGCATATCTTGCTCACTCTCTTAAGTACATTCATCTAAACTATGATCTTTCCATTGAACCTTTACCATTACAATTTCTTTATTCCTTAACTTCTTTACTATTCTTCTCCATATGTTAAGTGAGACATTAGTTCAACTCGTTCCACTAATGGGATAGAATTAGCCTATAGCATATCTCTTTCTATTCTTGTTTGAATTTTAAAGATTTAACATATCAAAAGGACAATATATTCCTATTATTCCTTTAACATTAATCTCTTATTTTTATCCAGTAGCTTTTGAGATCATTACTTTCTTCTGCATAATGCTTTACAAGTAATCATTCCAATATAGGAATGATAGATATTGTTATGGTTATACTTAACCAAAGCGATTACTGGCTTCAATTTCTTTTAAAATTTTTTACTTCTTATTCATAGTGTGCTCCTTTTAAAGTTTGAACAATCCTTTCACTTTATCTGTCGCCGTACTATGTCTTTATCATAAATATTATTATTTTCATTTACTCATTCATTATCTTCAATAAAACTTCATATATCGTACGATTCTCCTTTTCAGAAGTTATATTTTACAAGATATAAGTCACTTTTTTGAGACACATGCAAATGTGAAAATATCCTTAATACCCTTGTCTTCTTGAACTATTTGAGGGTCTTAACTGTAATCATTTCTTTATAGTCAAATTATTCACGTGAGAGTATACTATTTCTTGTTGAAAAGATAGGTCATGACTTGCTTTTCCTCTAATCATTTCTAAATGAAATTCAACTTTCTCAGACGCATGCAAATGAACAGTCTTCACTTTGGGTAGAGAAGTTAACTGTAGTTACACAGCCAGTTACATCTATTGTATCCATCTCACAGTCATGATAAACTGCTCCTTTCAGAGTAATCAATTTTCTAGAGAGAGTCTTTTGTCATGTACCCATTTACTCTCTTAGAGAAAGTCGATCAAATCGCTATAAATTGAGGAGGAACGTTTCAATAGCCTCACAATCAAATTTCTTACTTCCTTTCAAATATTTAAGAATTCATCTTACTTCTTCATCTAGTTCTTTACTTTATTCACTATAGTTTCATGGCATTCTCTGCATCATCTTATTCTGGACTTGATCCTTTTCTCTATAATGGCCTTCCTCCTGAACTCCGAGCTAACATTACTCAGAGAACTCTGTATGACTTAGCCATTAAAGAAATCTTTAAATATCAGTCTCTCCTTATTCGAAAGCATGGACCTCAATTTATTCGAGAGCTAGCAATTCATCCTGAGTATCCTTTCCTTAGGATTTACGCTTTCATGGACTTCACCATGGATTCATTTTAGCAGTGGTCAAAAGAATTTTTTTGTTTTCTGTGGTACTTTATTCACCTTTATCACATTGTTGTGGAAGTTCAGCCTTTTCATTTACTCAAATACATTGCTCACTTATAGGGTAATAGTAGAGCTAATCCTCATCTGGCCACTTTCTTACAATGGTTCAAACCTCTTGAACAATGGGAGGACTTTATCTTTTCATAAATCAGAGGTATGAGCTAGAAAAAAATTCCAACTATCCGATCTATAGTGGTTTTCCACCACCCTTATACAGCTATGAATGACCACAGTTCAGAAACTCAACTGATTGTGTGTCCTTAAGTTTCTGTTTACAAATCTTATTCCTTCTCGCTCTGTAAAGATTTATTTGACCATCATGGTGAGTTTATTAGCTTTGAGTACTTTATGTGTGGCAAAAACAATGTTACTCCATGTGAGTTGTGGCCTCTTAAAGAAGTTGATGCCCCTTGGTGGGCATTTCTTGCCGATTATTGAAAGAAAATCCATATCGATAAGAAAATTTGGGAGGGAAATCATCTCAAGGGTTTTCGTCCAAGGGATGAATTCCAGACTATGATGTCAACTGATGATAATTTCGATCCTTCCCATCACCTCTGGACTCATCTTGTGGATGACTCCTAAGATCCTTATAACTTTGATGAAGCGGTTGATGAAATTCTTTATGACGATGATGAAGCAATGAACTTATCTCCATCGCACGAGCCTATCAAGAAGTAGTGGTTTTAAATACTTGTTGTTGTCATAGTAGAGTGATCCCACTCTAAGACTTCCAAGTCAAATAGGTTAAGTAATCGATGTTGATGTCTTTTCTTTAATTTTGTTGTTGATTTCTTTTCTTTAAAACTTTGTTGTGCCCCTATCTGAAGATTGTCAAAAGGGCAGAGAACAGGACAAGAGACACTGCCTTCACGTGTGATGAAGTAAAAATCTTGTGCTTTGTTTTGTTTCATTATTGAAATCGATGTTGGTGCCATAACTGTCATTCATTTACTCATGCGTGTCTTGTACGCTCCTGTTAGCGTGATAGACTCAACAACTCTCTCTTCGGACATTTTTAAGTTTTCTCGATCTTCACCATTCTCCTTTATATTCATATGGACCTTCAAATCTTTATCAAGGTTACTTTAGTCCATTACTAATTCTAATCAATTCACTATGGTCTTATGCAAAAACGATCAATTCTGGCTATTTCCAATTCCTTCATCTCTTTAACCATTAAAAATTTTAGTATCCGTTGATTTGGATTTAGTTCATTTATTCCATCCATTTAGTTTAGTACTATAGCTTTTCCCTTATTTGCCCTCATTTCAATCTCATCTTTATCCCACAAAATCTTTCATTCACACTAGTTCATTAGCTACAATGTAGTTTCACTGTCTTTGTGATTCTTCTTACTTTATCGTTCTATACATTCGTCAATTGGGTATTTTCCTTAAACACTACATCATCCATCATAATCTTCAAACCACACATATATTCACAGCCTAATATTCCATTACCATTAAATTTTGAACTCTCGCAATGGTAAGTTGAACTACCATGATTTCACATACCTTTGCCAATGTCAAGTCTAATATTTGTCTCTCAACACAATTAATAATACTTGGAACATATCATCACCAATCCCAATCTTTACTTTAATCATACTAAAAAAAAAAAAATCATTTAATCTTTCTACCATACAAAGAAAATCCTTCGATCAATTCATTTCTTTTATCAATTTGTCTACTCAATGTAAAGAAAAGAAGTTTTATATTTACCTCTTCCTAATACTTAATATCTCGTTTCATACTAAATTCTTTCATTTACAATCTTATAGGCTATTACCATTACTATTCTTAATGTCGAATCACATATTTCCACTCTTTATTGTACACAAATCTTCAATAAAATCTCCAATATTTGTTTAGATTAATTTTATTATCCATCACTTCTTCATATTGGCAATTAATCCATAAATCTCTTCTATCACTTCATCCTCTAATGTCAACTCAAATCAACTATAATCTTAGATATATATATATATATATATATATACATATATATATATATATATATATATATATATATATATATATATATTTATACATATTTATTAATATTGAAATCAATATGTTAACAATTGCTTTGCGAGTTTCCATCTCACCAACTATAATACTTGTTATATAAACAATTAATTCTTAATTTTAAATAACCTCAAGTAAACATTTCCATAACTATAGTCCTTATATAATCATATTTTATTCCATTCTCAAATTAAACGTTATTCAACAATTTACGCACTTAATATTTAATGAATATGTATATATCACACTATATGCACCTACTTACACATAATCAATAATCATATTTCAACTTACTCTAAACCTTTCATTAACAGATCATCGCATACACCACCTTACTAGATAATTATATTCCCATCTCGAGGAAATGGTTTGCCTTAGGATGTCTTCATCCTAAACAAAGTAAGAATTTTCACACGTGCAACAATTTACACATTTTTATTGTTATTCACATTACACAATTCTTTTCACAAACAATGGACACACTGGTGTCTTTATCAATGTTCAACCATTTAGCTTTATAGGAATTTCTTTTTAACAATATACATTTTTTTCTTTATCACAGGAGTGATCGTTAATGGATCGACCTCCTTTTCACTTTATCACTCTACTTTCACTTTAATTTTAATTCACATGTATCATTTAGGGTACATTCAGGATTTCAATCATATAATCATTCACACTAGTATATTTATGCATACTAGTTCTATCACATTCACAACACACTTACATCTTACCAGATAATAAGAAATTCAATTTCATATGGATAACGCGGAACTATCTTAAAGATGGACAATAATTGACAATTAGGAATCCTATGCTTCATGGTATTACTTATATACTATGACTATTAGATTAATGTGTCAATACTAGACTTTAAATTTAATGTGCCAATACTAGACTTAAAGTTTGCTCTTATACCAACCTTGTCATGACCCGACTTTCGAGCCACGATGATCCTAGGGCATGGGTAAGCTTAAGGCCATCGAAAACCTGTAGAAACCTTACCAATAAATCATCTATCAATATCCTGTAATCCAATCTCATGCAATCTCCCAATATCTAAACCAGACAACCATATTCATCATTAACATTCATAGTTCAAATACAATATCATCTTACAATAGATTAATGCTGTAAAGACCCAAAAGAGTACTAACTCAATACATGTACCATGAAACATCTAAGCTGAATCATCATTTATACAAAATAATCAAAATAAAGAATTGAGCTTTAAATTAATCACTTGAGTTTCTGAGGATTGGAGAAGGATGCCTTGGAAACTAAACTGATAAACTATAGCTCACCTGAAAAATGGAATCACTAATGAGATAACGCAGTGAATAAAGATTATACTACCACAACCTGTGAAGTTTTGTGATTCAAGGTCGGTTTACAATAATAGTTCATAGTTCACATTTCAATAACAATAACCAATCGGTTCAATAATAACAAATGATTGGATTCAATAACAATAAGCAATAGGTTCAATATCAATAATCAAATGGTTCAATTTCAATACACAATTGTTTCAATAATGTCAATCGATTTGGTTAATAATAATAACATATCATGTTCAGCAGAATCATATCAGTACGGTAAGAGTATTAAGTAACTATGTCTTAACGTTCTCCATATAAATGACATTATGCTCAAAGGCATTACCGAGAACTGAGGCATAGAACTTACTCATCATATCATATCAATATCGAAGTAGAGGCTCATCTTATCGGAGCATACCTTCATCAATACGTAAGATTGATCAGATCTTACGGCTAGGGCAATAAGCCCTCCCTAGCTAGGACATGGATATTTTCTTCTATCCACCGGAGTACACTGTGCACAATGCCTGATGTTTTACCCCACATCAGAATAAGGGATTTCTGCTTTTGGTTCAATAATCATATGAAGATATACAATGGTAATCAATAACATAGATTATCAATGAATCAATAATCATGGTTTCAATCAATTAACAATAAGAATTATCATTTGGGTTCATGCATACAATAGAATGGAATATCTCAATGGATAGTTCCAATAACAATTCGGTGGTCATGAAAGAATTAGGCATTTATGCCTTAGGGTTCGAACACAACCATAGTAGTATAATAATCCCTCACCTTAACAATGCAAATCCCAAAATAGCTTGCAATAAAATCCTATAGCAAGAAAATGTGATGGTCACATCCTACATCATCATCTCTTCTTGAATCTCTATGAGAATCTATAGAAAATAACAATAATTCAATAATCGATTCATATAATTTCACTATTGGGGCCGATTAGGTCTTGAACCAATGTTCAATTCCTTCCAATTAGAACTCATTTTAGTCTTATACATATATTAATTTAGTATAATTGATATGCCTAATGGTACGGGTGTACCATTGCACATATCATAAGGAAAATTGCACAGAAAAATTAATACGCCTAAAGGTACGGGCATACCTCTGCCCATATCACAATTCAATCATCCAGAATGATTGATATGCCCAGCAATACGGGCGTACCATTGCCTGTATCACATTCTGGATAGGATTTTAGGTAAAATCCTCAAATGGTTGGCGAAAGAAGACCCACATTCTCACACCCAAGACTAAATCAACAAAAATCAACTTCTATATCATGCAATAAACCTATAATTTAACTCCTTTCATCAATTAAAACATAAAATCAACAAAGGATTCTAAAAATCCATTTGATCAAACCCAATATCATAAAAAATGAGAAAGTTTGAAATCCTCTTTTGAAATCCATTTTCATACTCTCAATACTCATAAATCACACTTACAAATCATCATCTATTAGCAATTTCTCAAAGAAACCCCTTTGGGCAAACCAAAAGAAAGAGAGGAGAAAGAGAAGAAGAAGAATCTCAATGCAACAAGCTTACAATACAATATCTAAATGAAGAAAATGATTTAGATGTTTACCTTTGAAGCTTCTCTTTGATGGTGATTCACTCTTAGTCAATTGAAGAAAATGAAAGAATGAAGAAGAATAACTTTTGTTCTTGAGAGCTTTTGAACAAATGAAGAAGATGATAGAAAATAGTGATTTGCTTGCTTGATTTCTAATGAAAAGGATGGATGGTGTCTAAGTGCATTGAACCTTGAAATAAGCAATTATACAAAATATAGTATTAGTGAAAAATAGGACCCATTTTCTATTAACCCATTCTTAACACAACACCAAAATATATTAGCTCATATGCTAGACATAATTACACATATCATCACCTAGAAGTTCATGCATGAATATTCGGGGTATTACAGATAGCTGTCAAGAATATTCTCAAGTATTTAACAAATACTAAAGACATGTTCTTAGTTTATGGAGATGCCGAACTTCAAGTTCATGGCTGCATAGATACTAGCTTCCAATCAGATAGAGATGATAGTGGATCGCAGTCTAGTTATATATTTGCCCTAAATGGTAGAGTTATCACTTAGAAGAGTTCCAAGCAGGATACTACTGGTGATTCTATAACCAATGCCGAATACATCATAGCTTCTGAGGTGGCTAAAGAAGCAGTGTGGATCAAGAAATTCTTTACTGAATTAGGAGTGGTCCCTAGCATTGTTAATCCAATACTTTTGTATTGTGACAACAATGGTGCCATCGCGTAAGCGAAGGAGCCACGGTCTCATCGACGATCCAATCATGTACTTAGGCGATATCATTTGATTAGAGAAATCATTCAAAGAAATTATGTAAAAATAGAACGAGTCCCAATGGATGATAATATAGCAGATCCGTTAACTTAGGCACTGTCTCAGAAGAAACATGACAAACATGTCCGTTCATTTGGTATAAGATATATGAACGATTGGCTTTAGTGCAAGTGGAAGATTGAAAGTGTTATACCCTAAAGACAATCAATTTTAGGATGTAATAACATTATTCATGTGATTTAATAAATATTTTGGCATTTGCTTTTATCTGTGAGCTTAATATTAATGTGCTTACATTAATAAAATCTATAGAATATTTAATTGTGTAGAGAAAATCATATGAGATAATGATGATGAGATTCTTATTACACTATATAGATTATATTCTTAAATATCCCTAGCCGTGGTATTAATAAGATTGGACATTATTAATACGGAAAGACTAGCACATATTATGTCACTATTTTATGAAAGTAGTAGTTGATCTCATGACTATGGTGTGATGACACTTAGACAAATATGTGGATGCTTGTTAGAATGAACAAGTATATTGGATTGACCCAACTAAGAGATAACAAATGGATAAAACTATTTAAGTGTCATTGTTCGTATCTCTTTATGACGCCTTTATGTAAGTATCCTTAGACTTGAGATTATCATGGTATCTTATATATGGATTATAGTACTTTAACTCTAATGGTTGTTGCTCAATATGGGTTACTCATATCATGGAGATTGGGTGCTATATGAAGTATATGAAGATTGT
>CATKHJ010302134.1:0-14378 GCA_949750685.1 Vernicia montana
ATTTCCTACTTCAATTCTATACAAAGATGGATCTTTAATCTTGAATTACACTTCAATCTCTCTAAAATTAAGTTCCTAAACTATCTAAGACCATAGAAGAGCCTAAAATTCCTAGCCAAAAGGCTAGGGTTTCAAACTCCCAAAAGCTCTTTCTTTCCCCCTTTTAGAATCGGGATTTTTATCTTAAAAAACTGCCAAATACTGCCAAGGCATGCCTAAAATTAGAGTTGGTACACCCGTACCAACATGGGCGTACCAATTCTTGAGAAGCAGTAGCTTAAGGTACGCCCATTTTTTGAAATGGTACGCCTGTACGATTCTAGGCGTACCATTTCAAAACAGTACTGAATTAATCTTTGGTCACTTCATGACTTTTGTAGATCTTTTTCTTAGCTTTCCAACAACACCTAATTCACCTCAATTGGACATTTTTATCTTGAGTTATGCTCAAAATACTCCAAGGTGTTCAAAGCTATCAATACACCAATTTTGCATTTGATCTTCAAAATGTTTCTTCAATTCTATCCTCCCAAAATGCATCGAATTCATGTCCTATCTTCATGATTTAAATAACTTTGATTCATGGCCTCTTAGAACATGAAATTCCTATAAAAAAAACTCTAGAAAAACACTAAACAAAACAAATCAAACTCAATTTAAGGATAAAAAACATTAAGAACAAAGGGTAAAATGTAATAAATTAAGCACTTATCAGGTACCATTCTGACTTTGCTTTCAAGCTAAGTAGTCATCCTCCACCCGATCAATTAAAACTACTCGAGCTGACTCGCCATAGGCTGAGGCTCTCCTCTTTTCAAAATGTCTCGAGCTGACTCACCTTAGGTCGAGGCTCTCCCCTTATATCAGAATCTTTTCAAAATCTCTTGAGCCGACTAGCCATAGGCCGAGGCTCTCCTCTTTTCAAAATGTCTCGAGCTGACTCGCCTTAGGTCTAGGCTCTCCCTTTACCAAAATCTTTTCAAAATCTCTCAAGCCGACTCGCCATAGGCCAAGGCTCTCCTATTTTTAGAATTTCTCGAGCCGACTCACCATAGGCTGTGGCTCTCCTCTTTTAAAAACTTCTCGAGCTGACTTGCCTTAAGTCAAAGCTCTCCCCTTACTAAAATCTTTTCAAAATATCTCGAGCTGACTCGTCATAAGCCAAGGCTCCCCTTATACTAAAATCTTTTCAAAATCTCTCGAGCCGACTCGCCATAGGCCAAGGCTCTCCTATTTTTAGAATTTCTCGAGCCGACTCGCCATAGGCGGAGGCTCTCCTATCTTTTAGAATTTCTCGAGCCGACTCGCTATGGCCCGAGGGTCTCCTCTTTTCAAAACTTCTCGAGCGGACTTGCCATAAGTCGAGGCTCTCCCTTTATACCAGAATCTTTTAAAAACTTCTCGAGCTGACTCTCCATAGGTAGAGGCTCTCCCTCATACTAGAATCCTTTCAAAACTTCTTGAGCCGACTCGCTACAGGCCGAGGCTCTCATTTCACCAAAATTATCTTAACAAAATCAATCATTCACCTAGAAATGTCTAGAAGTGATCATCTAGACATCCCTCTGGTTCTTTCCCCTGCCTTTTTATCCAAGTCAGCTCTATCCTTCACCTAAAAATATATAGCCTGTAGCCTAAATATCCCTTTGGTTCCTCTTTCCACTTCCATTTATCAGTCAAATCCCACCGATAAATGTTTAAGAATGATTACTTAAACATCCTGTGGTCCATTCTCCCATTTATTTATCAAACTCAGTCACATCCTCCACCCATAAATGTTTAGGAACAATTGCTTAAACACAAATGTGGTTCTTTTTACCATCTTCCTTTTCAACCATCCCTCTCACCCAAACATGTCTAAGCACTGACCTAGACATCACTTCGGTTCATTATACCATCCTTTCTCCCAAGTTCACCATCATATGAATCGCCTTACAGACAAGATAATTCTGATGAGGGGCAACTGTGAACCCTCAATTTAGCACCTCCAAAATTATTTCTAAACTCTCCAAAGTTGGCTGGAATATTTTTCTATCCAAACTAACACATTTTCGATTCTGACCGGACTTTCTGTACTAGATAGCACTTTCCCAAAACTGACCGGATTTTTCCCAAAACTGACTGCTAAACTGTCTGATAATTAATTTCAGATCCACCTCCACTGACCAGTAATTTTTCAGACTTCAGAATACCCTTGAAACTGACCCAGAAGCCCCGAAAACTTACCTGAAAACTGAAAAAGCCTGCGAATCAAACCCTGTAGCATGTTGTTCGCCAGAGTCCTTGGTGGATTCGTCGAAATCCTAGGAAGAATCAGCCAAGGCTCCCGGCGGCCACCTTCAGGGAGGCTGGAGGCTCTGCGTAGAGCCCTAGAGGCTCCGCTTGCGAGGAGCCTCTCTGCTCGTCAGAGGTGGTAAGCGATCAGAGCCGCCGGGCCCCTCGGCGGATCCGCCAAAAGCCTGGCAGCAGCCTCCAGCCTCTTGGAGGCAGTCGGTGGGCAAGTCAGAGGAGCTGCCGGAAACCCTGGCGGAGCCTCCGGCTTTTCCGCTAACATTGTCCCATTGGCAAACAAAATGACCTTTTAACCCCCTTTTTCAGCCCATTTTTTAGCCCTTTTGACCCCATCCTTTTGGTCTTTTCACATTTTCTTTTCCTAAACTACCCCCACCTCATTTTTCCTATAAATACCCTCCTCTATTCCTTCATTTTTCTTCACCCCCTTGACCATTTTGTAGATAGCTATCCATTTGCTTTCTTTTCTCTCTAATTAATTTTCTCACATTTATTTTGAGTCATCACCCTAATTAACTAAAATTAATTAATTAAATTCTTTTTAATTAATTAATCTTCAACTCAATTTGATTAATTAATCCTTTTAATTAATCACTTTAATTAATTAATTATTTGAATTAATTAAAAATTGGGTAATTAAGTCACCAAATCATCAAATTAATTTCCTCTAAGATTAATTTAAATTCATCATTCAAAATCAATAAAACAGAATTTCGATCTGCAAAAACACTTCGCCCACTTAAAATCCCACAAAGAGAAGGTACATCATCTTCTCTCACCAACCCCAAAATCACCCCAAATCAAATCAAATCAATCTGACCAATCCCTAAACCCCTCCACCTCACAGTGGAATGAACTACGTGGATTTTGATCCCCATCCAATGGGGTACGTAAGCATGCTTGAAATCTGAATCCAAGCCTCAATCCAAATCCAAATCCCAATCGATCCCCTTCCCCTTTTATTTTCCATATAAATGTCAATTTATATTTCTCTTATAAATTTTAATTAATGCAAATTAATTGATTAATTTTGGAGTTAATGAGCGATTTATGGTTCTCCTAGAATCCATAAGGACTAGAGAGAACACTCTCCTTAACTTGTGGATGTGTTTAAATATTTGCTCTTTATTTTTTTTTTTTCATATATCTCATAATTATGTCATGCTCATGCTTTATAATCGTTATTAATACTTATCATCCTCGAAATAAATTTTCAAGTCAAATTAAACTAAAGAGCCAAATTGAGGTTATTTTAAACCAAAAACCTAGTCCCCGAGCTCAACCTGGCTTGAGGACTAATGACTTTATCCTTGGGTAAATTAACCAAAAATTAATAAATTGGAGTCAAATTGGTTTTTTCCTTAATTTTTTCATTTAAATAAATTAGTTTGGTGACTCCCAAATCTCTTTCAAAAATCAAATCAATTTTCTGAGGTGATAGCCGCTTCCAATCGTGAGCACCGAAACTCGTACCTTAACTCCCTTAAAAATCGCTCGCTTTTCCTTAAGGCATAAAAAATCACAATTTTTCTCGAGCGAGGGGAGGGGCGTTCGGGCGAGGCCTCACACACACACACACACACACACACACACACACACACACACACACATATATATATATATATATATATGATCAAGTTTATTGTATATGAGTAAAAATATATCTAAATAAAATAAATTAATTAAGGATTTTAAAAAAAAATAATTAATTAAGTAAATATTAATTAACAAATTTACTAAATAATATTTGAAATAAAATTTCAAATCATAATATTTATATGAATAAGAATTATGTTGTTTGGTAAAAAAAAATATATACAGATGGCTTTCATTTTTCACTTTCATTTTCATCTTCTGCGTGAAAGTTACTTTGCTTCTCTCTCTAGAGTCTTGGTAATCTCTCCCTTTAGGACCAACTGAAGAACTTATTTGATATTCAAGTAAGTAATCAAAATTTTCTCAATTGATTTCATCTTTTAATTTTGATTCTTATTTTTTCCTATTGGTGTGGTTCAGTCAGGATGATCCTAAAGCAAAAGGTAAAGAAGTCATCCCCTATGGTGATCCTAAAGCAACATACGACTGCATGACCGAGTCACAAGATCCGATCTCCTTTAAGGTACTAACTCCTTTTAATTCTAGTTTCATCTAAGAGCCGAATGTAAATACCAGAGGTACTCTGTTTGAACGGTTTCTTTTGGTCAAGAGTTCGGCCTCTAGATTCAATTGCAAAAACTTTCTCCATTCTTGGATCTAATCTAAGGCTCCCCTGTTATGGCCCACTGTCCCTGAGGATTTCATATCCTGGTATGATCAGTTAAAACTGACCTTTTCAAAATCCTAAAAGACCTTAGGAATCTACAACCTGATAGAATTTACTTTGACTAGGTTTGTCCTCTAAAAGCTACTCTTACTTTCTGCACTTCTTTTTTGCTCAGCCAATGCAAACGTCTTTACTTTTAGGTTCGACATCATGTCCATCACCCTTTATGACCTGGCCATCCTTTTTAATATTCCCTTGACGGGTGAACCCGTTGATGCATCAATGGTTGTCGAGACCGATAACCTTGATATTTCGTTCAACAAAAATGATTGCAACTACAATAACTAATAACCGAACTTTAGATCCTAAATCTTCTATTGAAGAACATGTCTTTTTTATTCTTTATTGGTTATGTAAATTTGTGTTTTGTATGGCTTTGGTCAAAGTGACTAAGAAACACTTAAAAATAGTCATTGCTCTTGCTTATAGCCTACGCTTAGCTCTTGGCTCATATATCATTGCCCATTTGTACAGAAGCATTCACTCATACCCTCATAGCAATAAGCCTCTGTCCTTTGGAACCCTCTATAGGCCCCTATGGATTATTCAAATTTGGCTCATGTCTTACTTTCCCGAACTCTTTCACACTACCCAAGGACCTTCTACCGAAACCATCCTGAATTACAGACAATGGGTTAGGAGTTTCAGCTTTCAAAATTTTGATTTCCATCAGGTCTTCTCCTTCTTTTATTCAACCGAGCATAGGGAACCAACCTTATTTTGTCCCTTTCGTCCCTTTGAATTTGACCCTAGATGGACTAGGTTTCGTTACATCAATTGTTCAGTAAAGGATGAAGACCTTCTAAATGAGTGGGCCGAGTACTGGGTTAGCATTCTATTACCTCGGGATCTACATTTCAACATAATTTAAAATAATAAGTGTGGTGTTTAAGTGTACTACCTAAATATATGCGCTCATCAACTCGACTTGACCCAATGTTTACCTCTTCCCATAATATTTTCTTTCAATAACGTGAGAACCCCACGACCGACCATTTCATTAGATAAAATCCATGAAATAAATCACCTTAATGAAACAAAGTTGGCTAAACTAGAAATTGATGATTTGCTTGTCTCCTAACTGCTCTGACCTCTACTGGAGCTAGTGGTGTGATTTCATCAACAAAAGCATGACCGACCTTATGGACGCAGTCTGCGAGATGCAAAACTTTACCACTTCCTTGACCATTATGGTGGTCCAATCTATTACAGGTTCTTCTTATGATGTGCAGGTCTCTGGATCAGAAAAAAATAAAGGTACGCATATTCGTGAAATCCTTTCTTTCGAGAAGTTTTATGGTTTTAAATATAATTATACCCAACCGAATGAGCTACTTCATCAAATCAAAGCAGATCGTGTTGAAATACAAACCAAGACTAATAGAAAAATCCTAGTTGAAAGGAAAAAAGTGGCCAAGAAGAGACAGAAAATTCTAACTAATGAAAGACTCCTTCAGGATAGACGAGACTCGGCCAAAGAGGCCACTGTTTATCCCGGATGGATCCAGTTAGGGTTCCCCGTCTTAGATGGCCCAAAACACTGACTACCCCTTTTGGCATAATTACGGTGCCTTTAAGCCGAGCCAAGAGGCGGAAGAAGAACCATGTTACTTGGGTCGGTTCATATCTTGAGGATTGGCCAAGAGACAACGATTGGTATTGGCCCGAGCTCTTAGATGAGCACGCTTTAGTTCAGCTAGATATCACTTTCTTTTTGCAAGCATACCTCTCACAAAACTATGAGTAATAATTCTTTAATTTTTTGTAACATATGCCATCCTTGCCGAGGTCCCCAATTTTCCTGGTGAGGTTACGGAGTTGCGGCACACCGAGCCTCCTACTAAAAAGAGAAAAACCAAGGTATGGATTCGTAATTGAGTCGTAACTATTCGTTATCTGTTTCTAAGTAATGTTTCTTTTGTAGGCCAATCGCAACTTAAGCACTTCCAAGACAAATCTTCTTTATGCCCAAATCAAAATCAAAATGCCATCCTCTCAACCTCAAGTTTCACAATCAACTTTGGCTTCCTAGGAATCGAGCAAGGGGTATTCTCTTTCATCGGATAAAATAGCCTTTGGTATCTGAAAAAGGACTCAAGAAGATTCTACGAACAAAATTGACCCATTTCATTAAGACCTTAAAGTCAATCAAGAGACTAAAATCGACCATCAAGAGACCAAAACCGAAGTTATTACTGAGGTACGTACGTCTGTCTTACTCTATTTTAAATGTGACTGCTTTTCATGTTTGATTCTTCTTTTAGGAAAACTGGGATGATCTCTCCAGTTTCTTCACCAACTTTGATTCGATACTGAGCTTCCTATTGAGCCCATTGTGGAAAATATCGATTTGCCTTCTATTGTAGATCAGGGCCTTCAACTTTCTACCCAGATCAAGCAACATCTAGACAAACTTGCGTCATTCAAAAGTATTGGGCCTATCCTCTTGCTTGATGATGCATATTTGAATCTGGTTCGGGAATCTCTTATTTTTTTCTTGAAACATGCTACCGAGGATCACATAATGGTCAGTCACAAAGCAACTATTAACAATCTATTGACCGATTTAGACAGCTTCGCTGAATCTTATAGGTCCGCCTATTTTATTTTTCGTAAACACAAGCATTTTTTAGACCAAGTAACTGTGAGGCCTCGCTCGAATGCCCCCCCCCCTCCCTTCCTCGAGAGCCTTAAAGAAAGGTGAATGATTTTTAAAGAGGTTTAGGTACAAGTTTCGGTGCTCACGATTGGAATGGCTATCGTTCGAAAAATTGATTGATTTTTGAAAGTCGCCACCCTAATTTATTTTTAATGGGAAAATTAAGGAAAAATACAATTTGACTCCAATTCATTAATTTTAAATTAATTTACCCAAGGATAAGATCACTAGTCTTTGAACCAGGTTGAGCTCGGGGGCTAGGTTTTTGATTTTAAATAATCTAAATTTGGCTCTTGAGTTTAATTTGACTTAAAAATTGATTTCATGGATGACATATATTAATGGTGATTTATGATTGTGCTGTAATTATGGATGCATGAAAAATAAAGAGCAAGAAATTAAACATCCATAAGTAAATGAGAGTATTTCCTCTAGCCTTTATGGGTATTATGGAATGAAGGAATATTGGGCGCAAATTAAGCGAAAACATATGGTGGGGTGAAAACAATTTAAAATTTCACTTCCCCCATATTTAGATCCAATAAACATTCAAGCAATCAAATTAATTAATGTGTAAAACACATGTTAGAAAAGAAAGAAGCAAGTGGTAATCGTATTACCTCTTAAAGCCTAAGAACTTTGAATCTTTTCCTTTTCTCAAAAGCTCCCCAAGTGTGAAGCCTCTAGGTGTCCACACCAAGTTCCACCTTCAAGTTACCCTTTGGTTTCCTAGGATGTTCTTGATTTCCTCTCTTGGTAGTCCAAATGAAATTAAGATCTTTCTTGACAAACCTTTGGTGATTGGATTTCTCTTTATTGCTATGGATGTAAATTTTCATTACAAGAAATTTTTATTCTTTCACAAAGAACAAACAACAAGAAATGAAAATCAAGAAATTTGAATAATATATCTTCTTTTTCTTTTTCTCTTAAGACTTAATCTCTAAGCTTGCTCTTGTGAAGAAGATGATAACCATTAACCCTAGCAATTTAATCATCATCCTTTTATAGTCAAAAACCCTTGTTGGCTATTAGGGAACCAATATGATATTTAAATTGCTATTGTTGACTTTAAGTAAAAATGAAATGTCCATTTTACCCTTTAGAGTTAATGAATATTTCATTTAAGCCTTAAAGTGAAAATTACTATTTTAAGCTTGGTAGAAAATCTCTAACCCCTAAATCCATCGCATGGGTTTTAGGTTTAGTTAAAGATTTCAAACCCCTAAACTTATTACATGGGCTTTAGGGTTATTGAAAATCTCTAACCCCTAAACTCATCACATGAGCTATAGGGTTATTGAATTTCTCTAACCCCTAAAACTTATTATATAGGCTTTAGGGTTAGTAAATATCTTTTAACCCCTAAATTTCTTTTCTCCATATCATATATGGGCTTTATCTATTTAGGGTTATTTGCTAAGTTCAAAATTAATTCCTTTTAATTATCCATAGACTTGATCAATTTAATCCTTCTCATTTATATCATATTTAAATTAGGATTTAATTGATGAAGAAATCTTTATGGATTTAAACTTCAGGACATGCTAAGGTCCTTGTAAATTTAATTACAAGTTTAATCCTTTTACCACTAATCAATTAATTAAACACTAATTATTATGGTAAACCTTTTACACTTGAAAGGTGAATACTTTTAGGTGTGTGACTTTCTGGGTTCATGTCTAATTAGCAATGGGATTAAGAAAACATTTTTCTCTACTAATATGAAATCCTTATTTCATCCTTAGTCCTATAAGTCATGAGTGACGTCTAGCAAAACATATCATGACTACCTAATTAGAATGAATGTAAGTGTTTACTTACTTATCCATTTCATGGACCATCGATTATAATTAACGTACACTAAAATCCCTTCATTACGAAATGCCAATATTAGCTAGGGTAATGGATTTGTCAAACCCTTTTATGCTTTGATCTTATGTCTATATCTCGATTCTAATTCTTGATAAATTGATTCCTACTAGAAACTCTTTCTAGGGAATCTTAACTACCTCGGCCAAGGATTTGATTATCAAGAATAATATGATAGCATAGGATTTCTTCCTCATTTATTCAAGTTAATAAATTCTTTCTTGGTGATTACTTACCTCCATACAAAACTAGTTAGAACCATCACATTCCATATACCTTTACATTAATAGCATCAATATGTAAGAGCATCAGTATGTAAGCAGTAATACATCCGAACCACCAATGAATGAGATACAGTGTCCCTCAAGTCAAAGGACTATATGTACAATTATAATGTAGATAATGATTTATTGACTAGGAATAAAACTCCATGATATCATCATCTAATGTCACAGTTTAACTATTCATCATATGAATATCCATATGTTTGTATTGACAACATTTGTCAAGTAGTATGATACTTACTGCCTCTATAATCATAAGTATCACATACTGATTATAGAATATAAACAGAGGTGACGGTCTTCTAGAATTAATGATGCCCAATCATTAATCCTATGACCATGGACATTTAAAGTATTTGTTTGAGAGCGATTTGTCATCCATATTCTTAACACTTGAGAATAAATCCTCTTACAAAATACTTATGGACTACAAATATATATTTAATGCAATGAAACATTTTTTCATTTAAAGAAACATATATATTTATTGCCATTAATATTATTTTACATTTACATAAAATATGCACTACTCTAAGGCATATACTCTAACAATCTCCCACTTGCACTAGAGCCAATCACTGCAATATTTAAGTCCCATCTTCTCAAGATGAAAATCTAGTTGTTGTTGACTTATTGCTTTAGTAATTGGATCTGCTATATTATCAGCTGAAGCTATTTTTTGCATGGCTATTTCACCTTTCCCAATTATCTCTCTAATAATGTGATAACGCCTTTCTATGTGTTTGGATTTCTGGTGAGAGCTAGGTTCCTTTGCTTGAGCAATAGCTTCATTGTTGTCGCAGTAGAGAGGAATTACCGACTCAATGGAATGAACCATTCCAAGTTCTGTTAGAAACTTTTGAATCTAAACAGCTTCTTTTGAAGCATTAGATGCAGCAATATACTCAAATTCTGTAGTAGAATCTCCAGTAGTTGATTGCTTGAAACTCTTATAGCATTCTGCAACTGCATTCCAGGTGAAAACAAATCCAGAAATAGACTTTCGATCATCAATATCTGAGTGGAAGTCAGAATCTGTAAACCCATCTATACTAAGGTCACCTCCTCTATATATCAAAATTAAATCCTTAATGCTTTTCAAGTACTTAAGGATAGCTTTGACTGCATTCCAGTGATCTAATCCTGGATTGGATTGGTATGTGCTAGTCAAACTAACAACATATGTGATATCTGGCCCAGTACACAATATGGCATACATTAGGCTTCCAACTGCTGAAGCATATGGAACATTGGCCATATTTACCATTTCTTCAGATGTCTGGGGAGACATTGCTTTAGAAAGGTGGATACTGTGCCTCACAGGCAACAATCCTTTCTTAGAATCTAGTGTGTTGAACCTCTTTAGCACCGTTTCCAAGTATTGACTTTGAGAAAGCCTTATCATTCTTTTCGATCTATCTCTATAAAACTGAATACCAAGAATGTAAGTAGATTCTCCTATGTCTTTCATGGAGAAAGTTTTGGATAGCCAAACTTTTACAGCTGTTAACATACCAATGTCATTTGCAATTAATAAAATATCATCCACGTACAAGACAAGAAAAATGAGTGAACTCCCACTAACCTTCTTGTACACACAAGGCTTATCTTCGTTCTTGATGAAATTAAACGATTTAATTGCTTCATCAAAATGATAATTCCAGCTCCTCGAAGCTTTCTTAAGTCCATAAATTGATTTTTTAAGGTTACACACTTTGGAACTTTCTTTAGATTCAAAACCTTTAGGTTGTTCCATGGATATGTCTTTCTCATTGTTACCATTAACAAATGCAGTCTTGACATCCATTTTCCAAACCACATAATCATAGTTTGCTGCTATAACTAATACTATCTTAATGGATTTAAGCATGGCTATAGGTGAAAAGGTTTCTTCATAGTCAATTCCTTGTCTTTGACGAAACCCTTTCGCTATTAGCCTTGTTTTAAACGTCTCTACGTTTCTGTATGCGCCAATCTTTTGCTTGAAAATCAATTTGTTCCCTATGGGTACAATACCCTTAGGTGGATCAACAAGTTCCCAGACTTGGTTCGGATATATGGAATCCATTTCAAATTTCATAGCTTCTAGCCATTTTGAGGAATCTATATATGATAAAGCTTGCTTAAAAGTAGTAGGATCATCACCATGATCAACTTCCTCATAAATGAACAACCCTTGTACATTTTCTCCAGAGGATGAGATACTCTACTAGATCTTCAAGGTACTTGTGTGGAAATATCATCAACTGGTGTTGACTCTTCACGGGGTTGATCAATTTCCATTTGATCATTTTGTTTGATTTCTTCGGATGACCCTTCATCCAAAATTATTTTTCTTCCTTTACCACCTTCTTGAAGAAACTGTTTCTCAAGAAAAATGACATCTCGGCTAACAACAATTGTTTGCTCTATAGGAATATAAAAATAATATCCTAAACCACTTTTAGGAGATCCAACAAACCTACCCTCTACAAACCTTTTTTCCAATTTATCTATTTTCAGCTTTTTAATGTGTGCTGGACACCCCTAAATCTTAACATATTTAAGACTTGGTTTCTTGTCATACCATATCTCATATGGAGTAGTAGGAACAGATTTGGAAGGAACTCTGTTAAGGATATAAACGGCAGTTTGCAATGCAAATTCCTATAAGAAGATAGGCAAGTCGGTATAGCTCATTATAGAATGCACCATATCTAATAAAGTATGATTTTTCCTTTCGGATAAACCATTCAACTGTGGTGTTCCAGGAGGAGTTAACTATGATATAATTCCATGTTCTTTAAAGAAGTCTTTAAATTCAGTACTTAGGTATTCACCTCCTCGATTTGATCGTAGAATTTTAATACATTTTCCCATTTGTTTCTCAACTTCACTTTTGAATTCCTTGAACTTTTCAAAAGATTCATATTTATACTTCATTAAATATACATATCATAACCTTGAAAGGTCATCTATAAATGTAATGAAATATAAATAGCCACCTCTAGTCATTTCACTAAATGGACCGCATACATCACTATGTATGAGTTCCAAAACTTCTTTCGTTCTTTCATTGTGTCCAACAAAATGTGACCTAGTCATTTTGCCTTAGATACAAGACTCACAAATTGAAGTAGGTTCACCATCCATAGGATTGAGGATCCCCATTTTCTTCAATTTTGATATCCTATCTTTGGCAAAATGACCTAGTCTAAGATGCCAAATATGTTTTGAACTAGGATTAGTTTTTATCATGGCATTTATATTAGTTATACTTGGAGTTGCGTTATTATTACCATTATTTAAATAATAAAGACTATCAAGTATATAACCCATACCAATGATTCCATTACAATAATAGATAATACAAACATCTTTCTTGAACAAGAGTTCATAACCCATACTAGTCATACTAGTTACAGAAAATGATGTTCTTATAGGCATTAGAAAAATACAAAACATCTTTTAATAATAATATATAATCAAAAAGATCAATGAAAGTAGATCCAATAGCTTTGGCAGCAACAATTACTCCATGTCCTAGCTTTAAGATCACTTCCCCTTTCTCCAAGCTTTTACTGCTTGTCAATTCCTGCATTAAAGTACAAATGTGAGAACTTGCACCACTATCATGTATCCAAGCCTTTGATGAACCATGTGAAATATTAGAAATTGAATAATTAAAAGACATACCTTCATAAGGCTTTCCCTTTGCTTTGTTATTTTTTCTTTCCCTTCAAAGATTCCAAATACTTTGGGCAATTCCTGCTCTAATGTCTACTTTGGTCACAATGGAAACATTTTTCATCGCCATCTGAAGCTACCATTGTGGGCTTATCCTTACTCACACCGTCATTTGGCTTGAGTTTGGAGGCTTTCCTTTTGCTTTTTCTTCTTTGTAGTCTTACCACTAGAAGCAACTAAAGCAACCTTTTTACCTTTGCCATTCATTGAACCTTGGGCGGTAACAATACTATTATACAATTCAGCAAGAGTGGATTTAATCTTATTCATATGATAATTCATAATGAAATTAGAGAAAGATTCCAGTAGGGATTGAAGGATCAAATCCATTTGAAGGTTGGCATCCATGGAGAAGTATAAATTCTCCAATTGCTCAATGAGCCTGATCATCTTACGAACATGTGGCCCAACCTTTTCTCCCTCATGCATCTTGGTTTGGAACAACTGCTTCGATATCTCATATCTAGCAGTTCTACTTTCTTCACCATATAACTCTTTTAAATGGTTCATAATGTTTGTCACATCCCAGCTTCGGAAGTGTGATGATCATAGGGCATGTGTAACCGTAAAGGCACTAACAACCCGTAGAACCTCTTATTCTGTATTACAATACACTTAACACCATTAATTATAAATTCAAGATCACAACCTTGTGAACCCTTAATTTTGCACTCTCCGGTATGCATTTGGACCTTAAAGGCACCTAGGCTCGGTAAACAGACCTCCAGAAGCCAAATCGCCAAAAGCCCAAAAATCGAGAATCTGAGCCTCGGGACCTGAGACCTACCCATTTTGCCTCTAATGCCTTCTTATAAACCACAACCAGTGGAACCCCAAGGTCAGTGTGTGAACCCTTAATTTTGCACCCTCCGGTGTGCATTTGGACCTTAAAGGCACCTAGGCACGGTAAACAGACCTCCGGAAGCCGAATCGCCAAAAATTGCCAAAATCCTAAAAACTGAGAATTCGAGCCTCGGGACTCGGGACTTGGGACCTATCCATTTGGTCTCTAAATCATTCTCATATCGTCCGGGATTGAATAACGAGAACAACGCAACTGGAATCACCAAAAACGGTTGAAATGAGCGAGAACGGGTCAAAACAGTGAAATCGGGCGTCGAAAGCCCATCAGTGACCGCACAAGGCCTGTGCGGTTCCGCACAGCCTCTGTGCGGTCCCAAATGCCTTCTGTGCGGTCACCAAGTCCTGTGCGGTCACCATT
>CATKHJ010302153.1:0-11086 GCA_949750685.1 Vernicia montana
TTCTAAGTTCTTCATTCTCAAGCACTTAATAGGTCATTTTATCTGAAAAATACACTTAGTTGAAACATTAGTACAATTCAATTTGATTTGTCAAGATCAAAATAGAGATTGACTAAATTGAACACCCAATTTAGGTCAACATATACCCATAAACTTCATAAAAGAAAAATAAAAAATTTCATTTAATTTTTCTATATATTTACCGAACCATATGTAAAAGAAAAATGAGAAGAGATCTTATTATTTCAACACTATAAGCTGCTTATTCAAACTTTGAATGAAATTTGGAAGACAAAAATTTAAAATTACCTTGAAGTTCCATGAGTGGGTGAAGAACACTAAGGGGGCTGGCCAGTTCAAGAGTAAAATAGCTAGAAGTTTTCCTTCTTTGACTATATGTGAACTTAAGACAAATTTAAATCATTTTGGATAAGTTCAAATGAAATGGATGGTGTAGATTTGTTAGACTTGATCCAATTGCTAGTATTTTTAGCCAAGTTTTGATTTTACATAATTCCTTTATATATAGATAAATATGACCATCTTTGATGATAGGAAATTTCTATGAGATTTCATTAACTATATTTTAATTAAACTAATTAAATTGTGGGGCCCATTTCCATTAATCTTACTTTGACCAATTTTTCCATACTACTTAAATTAATTTTTCCCTTCCATCTCTATAGTGGGCCGGCCATGTTTATACATGGTTGGGCTTTCCACTTGCTTTATATGTGCATTTATTCACCCGTCATCCCGACGAATTTCGTGAAATGACCGTTTTACCCTCCTTTTTTACTGTACCTTATTGTAACCAATATTGATGCAATTCACTAACTTTATTTTATTGATCATTCTCATAACATGTTTATGAGTTCACATGCACCATAATGTCACAGAAGTTGAATTAATTAACGCAAAACTTTTATTTGCATTTCACCGGGTGACGTTTGAGTTCTTTTTGATCTCATTATCTCTATAATCATTCGATTTGGCTTTCAATGGCATTATTGTTCATATTAAGAACTGAAGAAGTCCAGGATATTACATAGACCATAATGACACAGTTTAGAACAAAAACAGGTCAATGATAGGAAGTTAAGTACCAAAGACTTAAAAATGATACGAGTTCGGAAATTGAGGCTTTTAGAGTGGATTAGCAAATTATGACCCTGAAATGGATTTTTATATTGTTATTTGGATAATTTAGGACAATATAAGGATATTAGAAGTGATGAAATCCAAAATGAAGTTAGAGTTTAGTATAGAAAATACATAAGCAAAAATCAGTACGCTACGCGCATAACTAACGAATTTGGGTTTTTCTGAATTTTCGAAAATATTAATTTAAGTAAAATTACTAAGGAATTAACTAAAAATAATATTAGAAATCTAAATTAGAAACTAAAAATAATTTTAGACTTAAACTAGAAAGTGTAGTAAAATTTTGAGAAAATGGGTAAAATTGTAATATTCTCTAAAAATGTAATTATTGTCTTTGACTAAGTAAAAAATAAAAATAAAAAAATATAGGCGGCAAGGGGGCCGACCAACAAGATGGAAATCAAAGGTCAATAATGGTCCAAAATTGCAAACAAGGAAAATAAATCAAAAAGAAAAAAATATATATATAGATAGGAAAGATGAGAAGATAAATTTCATCTTCTCATATTTACAATTGTCTTACAAAGAAAAAAGAGAAAGGAAGAGAGAAAGAAAGAAAGTAAAGAAGAAGAAGAAGAAGGAAAGAATTTTAAGGTAAGAATATGAATTCATTCAATTCTTTCATCTATATATATGTGTGTGTTGTATGATGATGAATAATTGTAATATTGTGATTTTTGATTATGTGGTTATGATGGATGAATTGGGGGATAGAGAAAAGAGATTTTGAAGTTGAGGAAAGATGTATTGATAAGGGAAAAAGATTTAACTGAGGTAGTTTTGGTGGAAATGAGTAAGAAATAAAAGAATTAGATGAATGAAGCAAGATTCAAGAGGAGACAGATTTAGGGTTGAAAAGTGCTGGAATTTGAGAGGGAAAATTAAACCCCTTGGAATATGAATTTGAAGAAAGTCAAAACATAAATATTGTATCTTGATATCTTTAGTTTATTTCTCTAGAAAAAAGTTTAAACTAATTCTTATTATTTTTGGAGATACAGGAAGGATAATAAAACTGCTTCCTGTAGAATACCCTAAGATTTCAGAAATTTTGAGGCTATTTTCGGGTATTTTAGGATAGGAATTTGAAGATGATTAAAACATAAGAAATGAACTTTGATATGTATTCTAAGTAATATAAAAATATCAGAACAAAACTCCAAGTATTTTGGGAGATATATGGAAATTTCTAAGCCATGACAGGATATTTAGACTAGCAGAATTCTTGATATTAACCTTTAAGTTGGACAACTTTGGAGGCAGAACCAAGTTGAGGGTAAAACTAATTAAATGTATCCTTATGAGTCTAGTTTCATTGAAAAAATGAATTATCTAAAATGGGATTTTGTAACTTGAGTTATAGCCAAAAGAGTGTACTAAACTCCAGTGAAATCTAGGATCTAGCATTTAGGAGAATATAGAACATAACTTTTGGGAATTACCGGAACTCAAAGGAATTAAATTTGAAAATGATAGAGGGGAATGTATTAGGATTTAATCAAATTTGGAATTAAATCAATTGAAATCTAGACTACCATAAAAATATTAATTATGAATTAATCTTCTAAGTTAATAAATAAATAAACGTAATTATGTGAAATTAACATTTATATAAATATTTTGTAATATGTAAAAGCCGAAGAGGAATTCCACAGAGAAGAATTTGGTGACGAGTGAATAGAAGAAGAATACCCATACTTTGGAACATAATAAGGAAAGATGAGTATATATTAAATTGCCCGGCACATATCCATTTCACTTTGTATATATGAAATGTACTTGATCATGTGAATTTGCAATTGATAATTCACCCTTGTAACTTCGAACCCAAATTGATACTCTACAAGTGAAATTGATTCTTTATATGTGAAAATATTCTATTTGATTTGAACCTTAACTTAAACCAAAAAGCAGAAATCCCCTTCTTCGGTGAGGAGATCACCGAATTCTGTGCACTACTTGAACCTTGTTAGGAGGTATTTGAACGCCGTAGCCACAGGGCCTAGCTAACCTTGTGCCTTAATATGTAACATGAAATTTGTGAGTTTCGCAGTACTATTTTATATGAGATATGTGAATTTAATTCACAGAAAATTTGATTATAATTTCTGCTAAATCATTAAATGTATTGATTTGGAAATTTGTTGATTACCTATTGTGTTAACCCATTGAACCAATGATTCTATTGATATATTCCAATTGTTGTGCCAGGTTATTTATTATATATTCACTGAGATTTGAATCTCACCCCTTTTTCTTTATTTTTTTTGTTCAGATTAGTAAATACACATTGCAAGTACCTTACTTCACTTGCCGCTAAAAGTTTTAGCGTATATGTTGCACTAGTTATGTAAATATAATACAGATGTGTATAATAAAAATTTATGAATGTGATTGTATATGATAATGTACAGTGGTATTATTTAGAGTCTCCATGGTACATAATTTATTATAAGTATGATATGGTATAAACATATAAATGACTGCAATAAATATAATAAATACAAACTATGAATGTGTAATGGTAATTGTGAGATTATTTATGTCTTAAATGGAGTTGAGAACATGAAATGGACATTTTGGAAGGGTTACTTTCCTTGCAGGTTTGATTTTGGAAAGTGTGAATGTGCTGCCGGTATACCGTCGGAGTTACATTTGTATTCTAAAAAGAGTGGGTTTTACGAGTTTTCGGTAGTATATGCCTACTCATACCCTAAGACCGTCCATCACAAAAGTGGGATGTGACATTAATTTTACTAGTTTATATTTTACCTATAATCCATTCCCATCTACATACATGTATATATAATTTATTATTTATAAATAATTAAATTATATATATCTTTGTTAGTTTTCAAGTCAACAATCATATTCTCTCCAAATATATACTATTACTTAGTAAACCAGGGGGAAAAAAAAACTTTAAGCCAATTTATACTTGAAAACTGTTCAAAATTCACGAATTTTGGTGTTTTTTTTTAAAAAAAAAAGCAAAAATACTATTTAGAAATAATCAAAATTGCTGCAACGAATTTAAAATTTAAATTTGATTATAATTTCTCTAGGAAAGATTCATATACTTTTTAAAATTATATTTGATTTTATAAATTGTATTTGACTGCTTTTGAGAAATATTAAATTATGTTCATTAAATATATATTTAGCTCATATTTAAATTTTTATTTTTTAATCTATATTTTCATTGGAATTTATTACGTTATTCATGTTGAAATATAGTAGAAACTTTATATATATGCATGATAAATTTCTATTAATATTAGTATTAACAGTAATAAACATGTATAATCGGGGACGAATGTGAAAAATAGATTTATTTATGAAAAATAAAAAAATGAGTATTTTTTTTTAAAATTGCCCTCCAAAAATTAAAAATTTTACTCTATTATCATCAAATCCAATATAACTAAGATATTTAATTGGTCTAAAATAATTTTCATAGGTTTAATTTCTTTTTTTTTTCTTCAGTTTTTAATTATATGATCTTCATTTTCGTTGTTAATTTTTCTAGGTATGTAATTATTTTTCTAAATTTTTGAAATTCTTTTTTATCTAAATTTATTAATAATTCAAATTTAGAATTTGAATTTCAAATTGTAGGTCTTTAGATGTAGAAAAGTTAATTGAAGAGAGAAATTGAAATTTGAATGTTAATTGAAAAGAGAGAATGTAAATTTGGAAGAGAGATATTGAAAATTGAATATTAATTAAAAAGATAGAATGAAAATTTGGAAAAGAAAAATTGAAATTTGAATATTAATTAAAGAGAAAGAATGAAATTTTAATTTTAATTGCAAAGAGAATGAAAATTTTAAAAAGTTTTCAATTCTAATGAAAAAGTAAAAATTACCAATAAAATCTTATAAGATATTAATAATTATTGAGAGATCCTTATTTATTTAGATCAATTAATCTGTCAACTATTTTTATTTTTATTTTTTTTAATTTTTTATTACCATAAATTGATAAATTCCCCATTATAACAATAGATCTGTCAACCATTTTTATTTTTATTTTTTTTTAATTTTTTATTACCATAAATTGGTAAATTCCCCATTATAACAATATTCATTTTCCCAAAACAATTTCCTTTGGGAATCAACAAATCATAACATTGGAATTCAAATTTCATTGATATTTCCTCTCCTACCTGGCACGCCAACCCAATCAATGGAAAGTCAAATTAAATTTGATCAATTTCCCAGAATACACTATATGTATAAATATAAGCTGCAGCCACCATTCCAAATAGATAAACAAAACAAGTGAAAATCAGAGTTTTGAAGAGAAATGGGTTGCTATGAAAGCATTGAACGCCTTAGGAATGGCAAAACTGGGAATCAAACACAAGTTATGGACACTAAAAGAGTTCCAGCAGAAGATGTAACTGTGGCAATTGTTGTAGTGGCTGGAGTTGCTCTTTTGGCTTATGGTGCTTATACTCTGTTTTCAAGCTCGAGTTCTTCCTTTTCTGAAAGGAAAACAATGAAAGCTCCTGGAAGGAATTATCGCATTTTCAGGGATGATTTTGAGGGTGACCCAGTTAGTTATTTTCGCAACCTGCGCAAGTAGAACATATTTAGCAGGTGTTAATGGATAGGAATATTGATGAAAAATGAGTGTTGTTCTGTTTTATTCTGTTGTTTTGTCTTTTTTTATTAATTAGTAATATAATGAAATTTCAAAGCTGGAGTTATTAGTAAATGTTTAATTCATTTGAAGTAAAATAATTTGCTATTGAAGTCTTTTTTTAATGTTTGGAGCTCATGAGAAATAATTCATTGACTTGGAAGAATTGTTTTGCGAAGTATGTTACAGTTGGCTTTTACCTGTACAGCTTTGACTATATGTTCTGAATGTTGGGAATTTTTTTTTTGGATATTTCATACACACAGCTGAAGTAAAAATTAATAAATAATTTATACTAAAGACAATAAAAATTTTATATGATTCGATTTCTCAATAAACCTACATTCACGAGAAAATTCATTATAATTCTTATAGTTACATGGTATAATTTTTGGACGGAGAAATTATAAACCCTCTCTCACACAACACCCAATAACTCAGTACATTATTTTTCACAGTGAATTAGATTTAAAAAAATATAGGATAATTTTTAGACAAAAATTATCAAAACTCTTTTACAAATAGTTAAAAATATTTTTCTCTCATAAAAAATATTTATCACCATATCAAACACCTCTTTCAATTTTGTAATATGTGTATATGCATTTAATGAGGAATTAAGAGAGCTTATATATAGACTCCTAATTAAATTTTTTTTTGTCAAATATGTAGGCACCCTTGTACCTACATCTTTGACACTCTTCCCCTTCTTTTTTTTAATTCATTTTTTTTTTTATATGTAGATATTTGACACTCTTCCCCTTCTTTTTTTTTTTTTTTCAATAATTATTTTGTTTTTATTAGGCTCGTGGGTCCCTCCAACATGGAGCGACCCACACCTACTAACACTTAACCGTGCTAATGTATACAACTAATGAAAATGTTAGAAAGACAAGAAATTTAGAAAATGTTATAGTCCCACCATACCCTTGCTCTAAGTGCTCTGATTTTCTTTCAGAATTTTTAAGATGGAGAAGGAAAGAAGTTCTTTTGTGAAGGATTAAGCTACAAAGCTGGTTATTTCTTGAATCTTGAATTTTAATCACCTTCATTCATGGACAAAAGTATATAGAACTTACTACCTAATTAGTTTTTAATTCCCCTTATTCATGTTTCATAAGATTTTACATTGCCTAGTAAATTATTGCAGTACAATGTAAAATCTTATAATATTGTTAATACATCTCAGATGTTCGCAAACTGTATATCATCTACAATTCTCTAGCCTTCACTTTGCAATGCATTAAGAATCACTTGAATTCCATGTTGCGGCCGAGTTGTAAGAAGCTGAACTGGTGAGTGAACATAGGCAGGGGAGAGGGTGAAGCTATAGCGCTGTAGAATCATTGAAAGGGCTATCTTAGCTTCAGTAATCGCAAAGTTGACGCCTACACAAGACCGAGGTCCCAACCCAAATGGCAAATATACACCTGTATTGTTGTTTGTAGCTTTAGCAACGCCTTCTGAGAATCTCTCAGGTTTAAAAAGATGCACATCTTCACCCCAAATATTAGGATCATGGTGGAGTAATAAACTTGACATATGCAAGTTTATATCAGCTGGCAGGGTGAGCTTCCCCAATCGAACTTTCTGCTCTGTTTTTCTTGCTAATCCAACTACAGGAGGATATAACCTTAAAGTTTCATTGATGATCATGCTCATCTGCATATGAAAAAGAAAAGGCTAATTAGTATTAAATTGTAAGAGGTTGTAAATTCATTCCCAGTCAAAATCCAAATAATAAAAAAAATATTGGTTATGTAATGTAACACATGCAATTTGATTCAGCTTACTATCTTTAGTTTTGCAATTCCATCTGCTGTTGGAATTTGGTTTCCCAAAAACTTGAAAACCTCAGTTCTTGCTTGTTCTTGCCAATCTGTATGGATTGCTAGAAACAGGACAGCCCATGAGAGCAATGTGTAAGTTGTCTCTTGTCCGGCAACATAGAATGTTTTGCACTCATCAATCACATCTTGTATCAAAATCCTCAAGGATTGATCATCCTCATGACAGGCCTTTAGTAAAAGTCCAAGAAAATCATCTCCAAAGCTCTCTGCTTCTCCACCAATCAATTTATCTTCTCTCTTTTTAATTATTTCCAAAATAGAACTACGAATTTCATTCTCAAGCTTCTGTGCTTCAACATCATCTCTATTTCTGAAAATCTTACTGCAACAAATGGACAAAAAAATGCATTATTTTGTATAATATTGATCAAAACGAAAGTAGCATTGCCCAAAACTCTAGATTTTACATTAGTTAAGAATAATGGATTTACCTGATGCCAGGTAGCCTAACTTTGAAAGCATTTCTGGTTATTATGTATGCTAACTTGGCTAACATATCAAAAATATTCTTTCCCTCTATGTAACTACTTCCAAAAGCAGTCCTAGAAATCACATCAGATGTCAATAATCTAAATTCTTCAACCACCTCAATCTCATTGCCTTGATGATTTTTCCACCTCTCTAGCATCATCTCAACACTAGCAACCATAGCAGGAATCATATTCTGCAAAATCACCCTCTTTTCCAATGAGTGAAAACTTGCATAAGTAGAATTTTATGGGTTTTTTTTATTTTTTATTTTTACATTAGCTCTGATTAGAGTAATTTTGTTCATTTTAGTGTAAGTATAAACATCAGTCATGCCAACGCAATTATCTAATCTAATATCTACATTGATAACTTGACATTAATTAGAAACTTACTTTTAAGCTCTCAGAATGAAAAGCATAATTGGCCAATTTCCTCATCTTAGACCATTTTTCACCATCAGATGACACAAGTCCATCTCCTAATAGCTTTTTAATGTAAATTGGGAGCTCTGTTTTTGGATAGAATTTATCTCTATTATTCAGAATCTCTCTAACCAGCTCTGGCTCTGAAACAAACAAGTGAGCTTGAGGACCGATCCAATACAGAAGATTCACACCTATCAAGAAAAACCCAGAAAATTTTACATTGGAATTGAAATTCAAATAAAATAAAATCTTGATTAGAAGCTCTTTAATTACCATATGTATTGATCCATGAGTGAATATGTGGCTGGATTTTGGGAACAATGTTATGAGATAGATCTTTCATGGGTCTGCTCATAGATTCATTTCTCATTCTGATAATTTCTTTGGAGTTTCCATACATGAACCTGTAAGAAGGACCTCTGATTCCATATGAACTCATCAGATTTTGAAAGCGAATAGGTTTCCACCATACTCTGTGAAGGAAGTTGAAGAGAGTTGAGAGAAGGTAAAGGAAAAGACTGCTGGAGAGAATAATTGCTACTATTTCTAAAATACCCATTGCTTTTTTTTTTTTAATCAAACTTTGAGCTCAGAACAGCGAGAGTGGGTTGAATACAGAAAATGGAAGCGTTGGTATTTGGCAGAGGAGCTATATTATCTCCGTTACCATATCCAAACGTGTACCACATACGTTATCACGGACAGAAGAATTTATTACCTTTATTACGTAACTTATTAATAATTTATTTATTTATTTCTTAAAATTTAACCCCACTTAGTACTTGAATGCTCTTATAAATCAAAAACTCATTTCTAACTCTCTCAAAAGAAATAAATAACTCTTTGCCAAAAAAAAAATAAATAAATAAATAACTCATTTGAAATTTAATTACTAACGATTTATATGAATTTCTGAATAATAAACAATTTAATATTAATGATTTTGATGTTGTTTTAAGTATCTATTTTGCTTTTAACTAATAACAAATTCGTGTTTTTTCCTCAAATAAATAAATTATAAAATTGGATATATACCAAAATAGTTAATAATTTCGTTCTGAAACCCTGAGCCCTAGCAATATATATAATGTGCGTGGTGTACTTATTGGAAGAGACAAAAATAAATCCTAAAAATCTCAATTTACATTAGGACAGATACATCAAAATTATTGTTTAAACATCTATAAATTATTTTAAAGTTGAAAATAATGATCATCAATTTAATTGATTAAAATTTTGGAGTTTACAAAAAGATAATAATAATTATTGTTATAATTATTCATTATATTTATTTAAATATGAAATTCATAGAAAAATCATTTTCAACTTATTTTAATTTTGATTTGTAGTTATTTAATTTCACTTGCAAAAATATTTAAAATTTTGATTATAAAACTTATTAAGTTGAACATGAAAATTTTGAAATGAAAAATTAATAAAATTTCAAGAATTATTGAAAAATTATACTACTAATTTATATGTCGAATTTGTGCTTAATAATCAATTTGTATATGATCATGTTTTATTGTAAATGAACTAAGCATATTATAAATGATAGAAAAATTTTATTTAAATTTCTCTTGATTAAAGAATGAATGGAACCCTGTATGTGTGTTTGTGTGTATATATATTTTAAAAAAAAAATACATATATGTGTATTGTATGTGCGGTATGTGCGTCTCCCATTCACGGGAGTCCATTCTCCCGTGGATGGGCTAACGAAGAGTGAGCTAAGGTTTCAGCCTTCCACATCGGTAGTATAAAATGTGTGTGTGTGAGATATAAAATTTAGCGTGCCTTTTCAAAATTGTCATGATTTTAAAGTGTGTATGTGTCCTTTTTCTGTTCCTGTTTGTGTGTATATATATTTCAAAAAAAAAAAAAGAATGAATGGAAATTACTAAAATTATTAATTGGATATTTTATAGAAGCGGTGTAGTTTCTATTTTATGGAAATATTTTGTTTTTTTTTCTTAATTTTTATTAGTAAGAGAAAGATTTTTATTAGTGACAATAGCTTATGAGATTTATTACTAAATTTTATATGATAATTAAATAAAATAAAAGTATCTACAAGAATTATAATAATTGTTATTTTATGAAAAGATATATGTTCGATATCATTTTTTATTTAAAAAAAGACAAAATTTTAAAAATATTTTAGTATAAACCTTTTTTATTTTATTTTATTGTTTAATAATTTTAAGGCAAATGTACAAATAAGACCTTCTCCTTTAGGCTGATACTCAAGTGAGCCCTTAATGTTTTTTTTTTTTTTTTTTTTTTTTCCATTAGACCCTTAACTTTTCTAAAATGATACATGTAAAACTCTCCATCTATATTTCATTAAACAAACATTAAAAAAATATAATGTGACTAGTGAGTCTCATTACTTGTACTTTATATTGATATGAAAAAATATTTTTTAAAAAATTAAAAGTAATTAAATATAATAAACTAATCAAAACAAATGAAAGTTTTTACATTTATATAATTTTCTTATGTAATTTTAATAAATTAATAATAAAT
>CATKHJ010302155.1:0-23437 GCA_949750685.1 Vernicia montana
TATTGAGTATTGTTGCCAGTGAAGATCTTCATCTTGAACAGTTGGACGTGAAGACTGCATTTCTTCACGGAGACTTAGATGAAGAGATATACATGCACTAGCTAGAAGGTTTCTCAGAAACAGGGAAAGAGAACATGGTTGCAGACTTAAGAAAAACTTGTATGGCCTGAAACAAGCCCCAAGGCAGTGGTACAAAAAATTTGACAGCTTCATGCACAGGGAAGGTTTCCAGAAGTGCAACGCCGACCACTGTTGCTACTTCAAGAGATATAGCTCCAGCTATGTCATTTTACTACTATATGTCGACGACATGTTGGTAGTAGGTTCAGATATGGACGATATCAGAAGGTTGAAGCAGCAATTGTCAAAAGAGTTTGACATGAAGGACTTGGGTCTGGAAAAGAAGATTCTTGGAATGCAAATCACAAGAGATAAGCGGAGAAGGCTCCTGCAATTATCTCAGGCAGAGTACATCAATCGTGTTTTGCAGAGATTCAACATGGGTGACACTAAGCCAGTTAGCACACCCTTGGCCAGTCACTTTCGTCTATCCAAGGATCAATCACCTCAAACGGAGAAAGAGATAGATTTCATGGCTAAGGTTCCTTACGCCTCAGCCATTGGAAGCTTGATGTACACAATGGTCTGTACGAGACCAGACATTGGCCATATAGTGGGAGTTGTTAGCAGGTTTATGTCAAATCCAGGCAAAGCTCATTGGGAAGCAGTTAAGTGGATTTTGAGGTATCTACGAGGCACCACAGAGAAGTGTTTGTACTTTGGAAAATGAGATTTAAAGGTACAAGGCTACGTAGAAGCGGACTTTGGAGGAGAAGTCGATCACCGAAGAAGCACCACCGGTTATATATTCACTGTTGGAAATACCGCTATTAGTTGGATGTTGAGGATACAAAAGATTGTCACTCTATCCACTATAGAGGCAGAGTATGTAGCAGTGACTGAAGCTAGTAAAGAGATGATATGGCTTCAGGGTTTGTTAACTGAGCTGGGATTCAAACAAGAGAAGAACGTTCTGCACAGTGATAGTCAGAGCGCAATACACTTGGCGAAGAATTCAGCATTTCATTCTAGAACCAAGCATATTGGACTTCGTTATCACTTCATCAGATCTTGGTTAGAGGATGAGGTGTTAAGATTGGAGAAAATCCAAGGAAGCAAGAATCCAGCTGACATGTTAACAAAGTCAGTGACTATCGACAAACTAAAGTTGTGTTCAACTTCAGTTGGCCTACAACAATGACAAGGCTAGGAAGAGCTGCTGCATTGATCGAGGTGTGAAGACAGATTGAAATCGGTCTTCAAGTGGGAGATTGTCAAAGATTGCGGTTTCAAAGAAAGCTGCAATCACGTTTTTCTTTTGTGAGATTTCAACATCGTCACCAACAACTGCACCACCTTTTTTTGACAAATATGGAAATGGTAGTTGGCAAATACGCGTGAAGAATGATCTGCTCCATCTATAAATACAACCCTCATTTCATATTTTTTTTTAGATATACACTAAAAAATTGTAAAATAGAGTGTGGTGAGGAGCAGAGAAAAATAGTGAGAATTGTTGAGGAAAAATTGAGAGAAATTTTCTTGAGTTGTGAGTGTTGTAAACACTGTATATTTTCTCCCTTTAGTGAAAGATCTGCAGCAGCCCGTGGAGTAGGCAAATTTGTGCCGAACCACGTAAATTTTGTGTGTTGTTTATTATTTTTGCTCTCTCTCATAAATCTGGCATATAAGAAATTCGCATATATTTCCCAACAAAGCTATCGTTGTTGTTTTGGAAGAGTTGAGCCACTCTTGTTGTTGGCCTTATTAATGAAGGTGGGAAAAGAGGTCTACTAATTGTTGGGTGATTTGATAAATGACTATCATTTGCTAGTGTTTTTGAAATATCTAACTTGGTATCAGAACTATTTTCACTTCTATTACTGCAAGAACCTTATGTTTTTTTATTCAGATTAATTGATTATGTTGGTTTTCTGAATGGAGAAGAAAATTGTGGGAGGGGTTAAAAAAAAGTCAAAGGTATAAATAAGACTCTCTTCTTTGAGCTGATGTTTAAGTGAGCCCTTAATGTTTTTTTTTTTTTTGTCCTATTAGACCCTTGACCTTTTCAAAATAATACATGTAAAACCCTCACTCTATATTTTATTAAACAAACATTAAAAAAATATAATGTGACTAGTGAGTCTCATTACTTGTGCTTTATATTGATATGAAAAAATATTTTTTAAAAAATTAAAAGTAATTAAATATAATAAACTAATCAAAGCAAATGAAAATTTTTACATTTATATAATTTTCTTATGTAATTTTAATAAATTAATAATTAATTGTAATGAATAAATAATTTTTCTCTGTAATTATGTATAAAAAATAAATCAAAATAATTATATTACATGAAATATAATAATATTTTAATATTTTATATAAAAATATTTTTTTTATAAATTATATTTTAATGTATAGGGATTAAGAAGTATTTTATATTAAATTAAATTTGTAATATTTTAATTAACTAATTTATTTTATTAATTTTGAATTTCACAAATATTAATTTTTCTCTAAATAGTTTAAAAAATGTTTATACAAAAATAAAAATTAATACGTATGTGCAAAGATATTAATTTTTTATTTTTAACATCACTTGATAAAAATTCTAAATTATGGACAAAAGGTTTTATATGTGCCATTTTGGAGAGGTTAAGAGTCTAATGAGATTAAAAAAAACATTAAGGGTTCACTTGAGCGTTAGCCCAAAAATGAGGGTTCTCTTTGTACCTTTGGCCTTAAAAAAAATTATGAAATATGATTTTTTTAATTGTTTACTAATAAAATAATAAAAAAAAAAAGAATATTAAATGGGTAGATAAATAGTATTAAAAAGGAATATTTTATAAAAAGAAAGTGTATTATTTTATAATTAGGAGAGAGATTTGCAAAGTTGTTTAATTGTAGATATGTTATTAGTCATTAGATTTGACACAAATCAATGGCTAAAAAATTATGTAAAACTTCTAGCCAATCTCTCTCTCTCTCTTTATATATATATATAAACATTGACACAGTTTTTCAGAAAAATTAGGAAATAATGATAATAGAGAATTATAAAATTTTTTATAATTTTTTGTTGCGATTAATTCTCAATTTTTGTGAAAGACTGTATTTCTATTAACTTTTTTATTTTTTATATTAATATTATTTTAATTAACTACAATAGTTAAGTGATTTATATAATATAAATACACTAATTATTTTATAGTAATAATAATTTTTGTAGTCGTGTAAACATTAATTTATCTTTAGGAAATGTGTAAACATTAATTTAAAGGGAAATGGTTCAATTTTAACCCTAATGTTTACCCTATAGAGCATATTAACACCTAATATTTTTGAAAACTCAATTGTACTCTTCAAGTTGTTAAGACCATAAAATTGAACCCATTTTTTAACGCCTCACAAAACGGCAGATAGTTTCCATTTGTGAACCCTAATTATTTTTGACTTTTCAATCCACATGGACAGAAAAATTCATTAATTAATTAAATACCACCATCACCATCACCATCTCCCTCATCCTTATCGTCTCTCCCTCTCTCTGTTCCCATCTCACTCACTCAGCTCAAAACACCATCACTAGCTAATGTTCTCAACCAAGTTGTTGATTGTGAGCAAGAGAACCATAATCCCAATGTCAGTATCTTAAATGAACCAGTTGGACCCACTATGTCATATCTTATGACTGCCAAAAATCTAAAATTAAAAAAATTTATCGCTAATACTAGGCATGCTCTTGTTTCAAAGGATGTCAATACTGAACCAAAAGATAAGCAACCCATGCAGTCCTATAAAAAACAAACCAGTCAGCCTATTATTTTTAAACAATCCATAGAACCTAGTAACCATAATGTTACTTTGGGCCTGACCACTTTAAATCCCAATAAACATTATGTTGTTGTTGTTTGTATGAATGAGAACTAGAATCTGGATGCTAATATGGGCGAGGAAGGGATTCATGTGTCTGAACTAGGTGGTAGTAGTCATAGGGTGCGAGACATGGGCATTAAGCGGAAACCCCTAGATGTTGACAACATGGAGTATGAGAAAGATGGTAGTGATTCTGATGATAGTGATTATGTGGAGGGGAGTAATGATGATGAGTCTAAGTCTCAAGGGGGTGACGATTTCATTACTGATGATGAGATGGTTCTAGATTCTCAGGTTTGAGTTACTATTTTTTAATCTTTTTAATGGATTTATCGTTTATGTTTTGGAATTGTCAAGGGGCTGCTTCATCAGAGTTTAGAAGGGCCTTGGGTACTATTGTTCATAAGTATAAGCCTAGTTTGGTGGCATTGTTTGAACCTAAGATTAGTGGTTTGAGGGCTGATCAAGTAATTAAGAAATATGGGTTCACAAGATCGCATCGTATTAAAGCTGTGGGGTTCTCAGGTGGCATTTGGATTTTGTGGCAGGAACCTTTTTTGGTTCATGTTCTTGAGAACCATAAGCAATTTATTCATATGCAAGTGATTGATGCTGATAAAAATTATTTTGAAGTCACAGCAGTCTACGCTAGTCCAATTCCTACAGTGCGAAAACAATTATGGAACCATCTTAATAGACTTACAGGTATGGTTTCTTGTCCTTGTCTAGTCAGAGGTGATTTTAACGCCCCTCTTCATTTTTCTGATAAGTGTGGGGATTCTCAAAGAAGAAAAGTTGGATAGGGATTTTTGTAATGATGATTAGTATGGAAAATTTAAGGATGTTATTGTTCTTCATCTCTCTAAGTTACAGTCTGATCACTATCCGATAGTGATTCAGTATTCCAAGCTTAAAAGTGGGATTAATCATGATAAGCCTTTTAGGTTTCTTGCTCCTTGGTTGTTTAATGAATCTTTTCTTGGTTTTTTTAGGGAAGTTTGGGATCCAAGGTGCGATTATCATTTGGCTTCTACTAATTTTGTTGAAAAAGTGAAAGTTTGGAACAAAGAAGTGTTTGGAAATATTTTTAGAAGAAAAAGCCGCTTGTTAGCTAGAATTGGTGGAATTCATAGAGCTTTGGAAGATCATTATTCCAGCAATCTTATTCGTCTTGAAAAAGAACTACAGTGGGACCTTGAAGAAGTGATGCACCAAGAAGAGGTTTTATGGTTCCAAAAATCTAGGAAGGAATGGTTGGCCTGTGGGGATCGCAACACTAGCTATTTTCACAGGAAAACTATTCAGCGTAGGAAGCGCAATCAAATTGTAGCTATTAGGGATGAGGATGGTAAATTATTAACTAATATGGAGAACATTAAAGAACATTTTATCGGGTTTTTTCAGAAACTCTTTTCGAGGGAAGCAATTCATAATTCCTCTTATCCTATTAGTGGTGCCTTTCGAGTAATTGATGTTGGTAGAAAATTTGATTTAGGAAAGTCTTTTGATGATTTGGAGATTAGAAAGGCTATTTTTGATATAAAGCCCATGAAAGCCCTAGGTGTTGATGGGTTGCACGCTATTTTCTTTCAGAGTCAATGGGCTACAGTAGGGAGATCAATTTGTGGTTTGGTGAAAGGGGTATTAGAGGGTGACCAAATTCCAGAGATTTGAATAGAACTTTATTGGTTCTTATTCTCAAGTGTGATAATCTGAATATGATGAAACTCTTTCTACCTATTAGCTTATGTATGGTTGTATATAAAACTATCACTAAGGTGGTTGTTAATCGGATTAAGGAAGTTTTACCTGATCTTATAGGCCCAACTCAAGCTAGTTTTATTCTTGGAAGGCATATTACATATAATATTATTGTGGCTCAAGAGATAATCCACTCAATGAAGCGAATGAAGGGAAAGGTGGGGTATATGGCGGTAAAGGTGGATCTCGAAAAGGCTTATGATAGGTTTGATTGGGAGTTCATCCATCTTACTTTGATTGATATTGGTTTTCCTTTAAATTTGATTCAAGTGATTATAGAGTGCATAACGACATCTTCCATACAAATTATTTGGAATGGTGAACTAACTGATGAGTTCACTTCATCTAGGGGAATTAGGCAAGGTTGTCCATTATCATCGTATATCTTTGTTTTGTGTATGACGCTTGAGTCATGGAATTGATCTTGCTGTTTGGGATGAAGATGGAAGCCAATCAAGATAGGGCACCATGGGGTTCTGCTCTCTCACCTAATTTTTACTGATGATTTAATTTTGGTGGCTGAAGCCACTATGGAACAAGTTAAAGTTGTTGATGATGTGTTACAAGTTTTTTGTGCTAGATCAAGAGAGAAAGTGAATAAGTCAAAGACCTTGGTCTATTTCTCTAATAATGTGGCTGTATCTAAAAGTCGGAGACTGAGTAGTGCTCTCGATGTTTCAATTACTTCTAATTTTGGTAGATATTTAGGCATCCCTTTACTTCACTCAAGGGTGTGTCGAACAACTTATCAAGGGATTATTGATAAAGTAGAGAAACGATTAAGTGGCTGGAATTCTCTTAATTTGTCCATGGTAGGTAGAGTTACTCTTGCAAATTCTGTCATTCAAGCGATTCCCCTGTATTCCATGCAAACTACTAAAATTCCTAGTGCTATTTGTAATAAAATGGAGGAGGTTTGTAGGAGATTTTTTTAGGGTGGTAAGTGTAAGGCCAGAAAGATGAGCTTGGTTTGGTGGGAAAACATTTGTCAACCTAAGAGTAAGGGTGGATTGGGTTTGCAAAATTTAAGGAAGATGAATGAATCCTTTTTAATGAAATTGGGTTGGGGTTTAATTACTCAAGGTCATCTCCTTTGGGTTCAAGTGTTAAAAGGGAAATATGGGTTAGTTTCGGAGGACTTTCCAGTAGAGTTACGAACCGTTAATGGTTCTCATCTTTAAAGGGCAATGAGTGAGGTTTGGAATGCTATGTTGAAGGGGTTAAGTTGGTCTTTAGGTGATGGGAGGCGAACACGTATTTAGCTTGATTTTTGGGCTATTCTGATAAGCCTTTAATTGAAATGGCTATTGGTGAGGTGCCTGTTTCATTTCTTAATGTTATAGTGCATGATTTTATAGATGAGAATAGGAACTGGAAATGGTATCTTTTTCAGGATTTGCTGCCAATGAGAGTTGTTCTTACTATTGCTGGAATGAAGCCTTCGTATGAAGATGAAGCGGTGGATAGCTTTAATTGGGCATTTTCTAAGTTAGGTGGTTTCTCCACTAAATCTTCTTATGAAGCCTTGCATATGGATTGCTAGAATAGGGAGGATAAATGTTTGAATTTGGTATGGCAATGGCAGGACCTCAACGCATCAAATTTTTCCTTTGGACAGTGTTGTATGGGAGATTGTTAACAAAATCTGAGCTGGTTAGGAGGCATGTGTGTAGTGAAGCAAGGTGTGCTAGATGTGCTAATGGTGATGAGGATTTTCGGTGACCTTATGCCTACCTATGCCCTAGGATCGTCCATTCTAAAAGTGGGATATAACAGGGCGCACTAGCTCTTGGGCGCTCTATGCATACCAAGCAAGGGGCACACAAAGGCGTCTTACTGGCAAGGGGCGCATGCCCCTAATACGTGCCTCTAGGTTTGTAGACAACCCATTAAGCCATCTGATTTGATTTTTAAACCTTGGATAGACTTCTAATCTACCCTAACTCCCTTTAAATCAATTTTAGATAGAGTGGAAAGTTGGGAGGGGGGGGGGGGGGGGGTGGCGGCGGAGGAGGATAAGTCTTATCATATTTAAAGAGATCAACTTATATTTATCTCTTTGAATGATCTTTTCTTAAAATAAAAAAATATATAAAAAGAGATTTTATTTCTTTTTGAGAGGGGGGAATCTGATTTTAAGAGGAGAAAAGACAACCTAACTACATTCTAAATTCTCTCTTCTATTGCTAAACACTTCTCTAAGCTTAAACAAAGAATAAAACACTTAAAAACACCTAAGAACTAAGAATTTGGGGGACTACTCTTCAAGAACAAAAAAAGTGCTTTCAATTTTGTGTGAATCTGAGGGTTTAATTCCCAAGACCGATAATTTCCATTTCCTTATATCCTTCAAGGATCTGATTTTGCCAAGTTTTTGATCATTTGCCATTCTAAATTTCTGATTGTACATGTTAGTTTAGTTCTTTTTCCATATTTATTATTTTGGTAGAGTGTTTCTATCAATGATTTGTTTAAATTAATTTTCTATTCTAATTTCATTCTTAGGATGAAATAGGTTTCTGATTTAACAAATATACATGTTTTTGCATCAAATTACAAGAAGCAAGAATGAATTGAGACAAGTTCTCAATTGTCGCTTCCTTTTCATTCTTGTTTTTCTTGATTTTAAATTTTCCTTTTATTTGATTCTTAATTCTAACCATTTACTTGAGTTTTGATGTTTATGGAACCTTCTAAAAATTCATATTGGAGATCCATGTCAGAGAATTACAGAAAAAACAAGCCAAAGTCAGATCAGAAGTGGCCAGAGGAGCGCACTTGCACAAGTGGGGTGCACATATGAATGTCTTGTGAGCCCTATGCTAGAGGTGCATGGGTGTTTTTTTTTTTTTAGTTTTCTCCATTTCTTTTTCTGTATTTTAATTTTTGAGCTTCTCTTCGATTTAGGTCAATTAATAGACTTCCCGTAGGTCCAGTAGGTAGTTTTGTTTATATTTTCATTTTGTTTTCTTCTTCCATGGGTTGTAATTATTTAATCCTTCACATTTCGAAGGAACCCCTTCCCAATTCTCCTTAATTACTGTTCTTAGACTTAGGAGTTCTTGGACACTAATTCACTTGGTAAATTTATGTTTCTATAATATGCATGAAATTTAATTAATTGGGAAAGATCACTTTAGAAATAATGCATATTTACGATATTTAATTAATTACATTATTTGCTTAGATTTTGCATGTTTAGGTTGTTTGATTTGAATAGAGACATGTTTAAGTTTATTTTTCTATTTTTTTTATTTTTTTTATTTTGAACTTGAATTAACTTCATAATTTGGTTAGAAATATGAGCTAGGTTAATTTAATTAGGACTTGAATTTTGGCATTTTAGAAACTTAAAAAATGGGTAAAATTGCATGTTAGTAACTCATTTGGTAACTCATAAGCACATCATAATGAATTAGGTTAATTTTGTGTTTTCCTTATCAATTTATTTAATTGTAGCAAATTAATTGTGATGGTGTGAATTGTGTAACTTGAATATAATTGTCATGTAAATAAAAAGCCCAACAAGCCTAATTAAATTAAGCATTAAAATAGACCAACAAGTGGAAGCTAGCCTCACTGCTGGGTGAGCTTGGGTGTCTAACTCCTTTCCAGACTCGTACCTAACTTTTCTTATCCAGAATCTCAAAAATTTGGATGGTTAGGTAAAAAGAAAAGAATCTAGTCACCCATTTTTCCTAGTTTTTAAAAACTAGGTGTCGACTCCGTCTCCTAATGGGCCTCGGTCCATTAGTCCTTCCCTCAATGTTCTATTGTGTTTCCTAATGTGCACTAAGAAGGGAGATTGAATTGGTGGGTAATTAAAAATTAAATGAACAAAGAGTAAGGGAAGACGATAGAACACAAGAATTTATAGTGGTTCGAGTATAACAAACCCTATGTCCACTCCCCAATCACCAATTGAGTATTTTCACTATCTATGGAGTTTTACCAAGTTCACTCCCAACTTAGTGTTTTGGCTCACACCAAACCTTACAAGTGTTTTCAATATGCTCACACTAAAAATCTCACAAGTATTTTTGATAAGGCTCATGCTCAAACCTAATAAGAGTTTTACTAAGACTCACTCCCCAACCTAATGAGTGTTTAATGGCTAACACCCGATCTTTTGAGCAATGAATGCTTTTACAATAAACACAAAGTGTGTTAAATGAAAATTTAAAGCTTGAGAAATAAAATTGCAAGAGTTTGATTGCTTGAAAAGTAGTTGGATTCTATTGAAGTTATTTGGAGGGAGTATTTATAGCTTCCCACCACCAAAGAGCTGTTACAAATAGTGCTCAACTAAATCTTGCTCCAATAGCTAGAAAATCTGCATTAATTGTTCTGTCAGACAGGAATCACGGTCGCGATAGAGCTTTAGTAGTTACAACTAAAGAATAGCGGTCGCTACATTTATATGTCTCTAGCGGCTATTGACACGTGGTAGAATTTTTTTATTGTTGATCAAGTGTCCGTTGGAACATTTCTCTTCAGTATGAATATCGTGGTCGCTACTGTTGGTTCGCGGTCGCGATAAAGCTTTAGCGTTTATGGTTGCGGTCGCGACTGTGACCGCAAACCTCTCTAGACCTCTAGCACTTTTTGGCTTGAATTAATTCACGGTCGCTACTTGTTTGGTGCGGTCGCGACATGCCTGTTGTGGGTGCGATCAAGGTGTTACAAGTGCGACTTATGAGTCCAACAGATCACTTAGAGAATTTTTCAAGTTCTTGAATCCCAAACTTTTCTAAAGAATTTTATTTGTCAAAATACACTTAGATAGAACATTAGAACTATTCAATTTGATTGTCAAGATCAAAATAGAGATTGACTAAATTGAAAACCCAATTTAGGTCAACAATCTTTCCCTTTTTGATTTTGACAATAAAATTGAATTTGAAATAAAATTAAGTAAAATTTATAAGATGCATAGCTCCTCCTCAATTAACGATCCTTAGAAATTAAAAGAAATTTGTTTTCTTTCCCCCTTAGTAGCAAACACTTAGCTTTTGCTCCCCCTCAATCAAATACTTAGTATTTTCAAATTCATTTCTCCCCCTTTGGCAAGATTAAAAAGAGGGTTTGGAGAGAGTAAGGATTCATTAATTAAAGGTAAGCAAGGTTAAAAGCAAAGAATAAACAATTTAAGTAAAGAATCATCAATTAAGTAAAGAAATTTGTAATTAAAGCAAATAAACAATGGATTAATTATCAAATGAAAATTCATCAAGCAATTTGAAGAAAAATGAATTCATTCAATTAATTGAAAAGGATGAATACATGAGATACTAAAAAGATGAAAATTAAAAAATAAAAATGAATGCATAAGGTGACGAAATACAATAAAGAGAAGTAAAAGAGAATAAAATAAAAAAAAATGGTCCAACTAAGTTTCCTCTTCTTCTTCTTCTTCACTTGTCTCCCATTCTTGTAGTTCACAAAGGGGAATACCCATCTTTTGTTGTATTTTCACAATGTCCCTATGAACATGGTCCAAAAGGTTTAGCTTTTTCATGATTTTGCTAAACATTTTGTCAATGTTGGAGGATTATGGTTGAGGTGTGGTTTGGGTTTCTTGTTCCTTTGAAACTATTTCTTCCACTTGGGAAGGATCTCCACTAGGTATTTCAACTTTTGATCTTTTTGTTGCCTTTTCTTGGATTCCAACTTCACCAAAACTTTACTCATAGGCATTATTCTTCTCTCTAATACATTTTGAGTGGATCATGTATTCAAGATCAAACATGTTTGAGGTGGGTTGGAAGCAAGTTTTAAGGATGGCTTTGTTGGAAAGGGTGAGATCTCTAATATGTTGAGCAATTCTAGAAATTTGAGAGGAAAGAAGGATTACACCTTTTGGTGTTTTGGCTAAGTGAACGAATTGGTCAATGAGAAATCAGGCGGTTTGGATAGGTTGGCCCTTAATTAAACCAAACATGAAAAAGAGGTATTTTTGGGTTACCTTCTCATTATCATCTCCTCTAGCATTAATAGAGAAGGTGACAATGCAATGGAGGACCCAAAAGGTGAGAGTTCTAAAGTGTTTGGCAAGGGAGGATTTAGGGTCATACATTGTTTCTATAAAAAGCTCTTTCCAAAAATCGGTGTAGCTCATATCTAAATCATTAAGATTGGAGGTTCCTTCCTTTTGAAAGCCAAAGATATCTGCCACCTCTTCTATCCTTAATATATACTCTTTTCCAAAGAATCGAAATCTAATCCCATAATGACCCATAGGAGAAGAAAGCTTCTTCTCCAACACCAAAGTAGCAAGGAACTCCTTGGTGATTTCCTCATAGCCATCCTTGGTTAGGAAAATGAAGGTTCTCCATTGGAGGTTATCTAAGTAGTGGACAATGTCTCCTTCAATTCCCAATGTTCTCAAGTTGAAAAGATTTGGGACCTTGTTTGCCAAGATAATTTTGTCTTGCAATTTTACCCAATTTTGCTTTTCTTTTTGGGTAATACCTTTCATAAGCTCAATTGGAGATGGTTCTTGTGAAATTTGGGGTTCCTTCTCCTTGGATTCTTTAGAGGACTTAGATTTAGGGGCCATTGGAGTAATGAAATAAGAGTTGAGGTAGATGAAGTGAAGAATTAGAGAGAGAGAGAGAGAGAGAAAACAGTGAATTGATGTATGTAGTGAAAATGAATTTGAAATAGTTTAGAGTAATAGTGAATTAATATATGTAGTACAAAGGGGTTTATATAGGCAAGATATGCACAAAAAACAATGAAAAAGGGCTAATTTTTGCATTTAATGAAAATTTGACCGTTTTAAAAATGGCTATATTTTTTCTGACTCAAACGTAAATCGCGTTCACGAAAGGAAGGTCGCGATCGTGAAACTTGTATTTTCTAAGTAATGGTAAATAAGTTTTGGATTTTGCGTTCGTGATGTAGGATGCACGACCGCTATATTTGAAATTCTACCAACGGGTAGGAAATTTTAAATATTGCTCTCACAAATATACTGTAACAACCGCGATTTAAGAGATTTTCAGAAAAATCAAAAGAAAACTTTGGAAAACTTTTATGCAATGCAATTTTCATTAAATTTAATGATTAAAATTAACAAGAATGCACATATCCAATCATTCAAAATGCACACATATATCAAAGATAATGTCAATCACATAAACTATTGCACATAACAATCATATTTTAGCACAAAAATGAAGAGTTACCTCAATTCAAGATAAAAAAAATTGAGATTGACTAAAAAATAAATCATCCAAATAAAACAAAGTTATATACAAAATGAATGTATAATTATTTTTTTTATGGCAAAGAGCTTCCATCAAGCATCCCAAGCTCCCTTTTAATGAAGTTCAATCTTTTTTCATTTAGGGGCTTTGTGAAAATATCAGCCAATTGGTTTGTTGTATCAATGAATTCTAATACAACATCCCTAATTTGCACATGATCTCTTAAAAAGTGATGCCTGATATCTATATGCTTGTTCCTAGAATGTTGGATGAGATTTTTAGAAAGATTTATGGAATTTGTATTATCATATTTGATGGGAATGTGATCAAGTACTTATCCATAGTCCTTTAGTTGTTGTTTCATCCAAATGACTTGGGTGCAACAACAACCTGCCGCCACATATTCCACTTCGACGGTGGACAAGGCAATCAAAACTTGTTTCTTGCTAAACCAATAAACTAAGCACTCACCAAGAAAGTAGCAAGTTCCGGATGTACTCTTTCTATCTAAAAGACTTCTGGCATAATCCGCATCCGAATAGCCAACAATGCTAAATAAAGTGTCTCTAGGATACCATAATCCTAAATGCAATGTGCCATATAAATATTTTAAAATTCTTTTGACCATATTCAAATGAGACTCTTTAGGACATGATTGAAACCTAGCACACAAATATATATTATACATTATATCGGGTCTAGAAGCCGTAAGATAAAGAAGTGAGCCAATCATACCTATATACTTCTTTTCATCTATAGACTTACCCATCTCATCCTTGTCAAGCTTAGTTGATGTGCTCATTAGTGTTTTGCTACTTTTGCAACCATCCATTCCAAATTTCTTCAATAGTTCTTTGGTGTACTTGGATTGGTTGATGAAAATCTCATATATGTTTTGCTTGATTTGAAGACCAAGGAAGATCATCAACATAAATTTGAACAATAAGTGTATCATTATTGTGCTTTTTCACAAAGAGTATGGTGCCAACCTTTCCTTTAAAAAAATTATTTTTCAATAAAAATGAACTAAGCTTTTCATACCAAGCTCTAAGAGCTTGTTTCAATCCATACAAGGCTTTAGTCAATTTAAAAACATGATTTGGAAGGCTCAAAATCGGGAGGTTTCTCAACATAAACTTTCTCTTCAATAAAACCATTTAAAAAAGCACTTTTTACATCCATTTGAAAAAGTTTAAAATTCATGTGACATGCAAATACAAGTAAAATCCTAATAGACTCTAATCTTGCCATCGAAGCATAGGTTTCATTATAGTCTATGCCTTCCTCTTGGTTATACCCTTTGACAACTAATCTAGCTTTGTTTCTAGTGATGAAACCATGCTCATCTAACTTATTCCTATACACCCATTTACATCCAATAATTGGATGGTCCTTGGGTTTAGGAACAAGTTTCCAAACCTTGTTGTCTCAAATTGGTTGAGTTCCTCTTGCATAGCAATCACCCAACACTCATCAATCCATACAATCAAAACTAGGGTTCATTCCATCTAGATAAGTAGAGTTTATTTCATAGTAAATCTAAAGAACAATGAATAAGAAAGAAAGTAAAGAAATCTCAAACAATCCATAGGAAAGTTCTTGAAAATCCTCTCTTTGATCTTGAATCACCTCCTTCAGATCCACTCAAGTCTTGTTCCTCACCTTGAGTTGTGATCTCTCTCACATTCTCTCAGCCAATTCTCCAAATCCAGAAAAACCCTCCAAAAGAGTCCCACACCAAAGATCTCCCTTTATTTCTCTTCAAAATGTCTTTTAAAGGTGTAAATTTTCGTCTACACGGTTTGGAACATGCCTATGTTCGAGGGTGTGTTGGCGTCTGTCTTCCTACGATACACAACTCTTTAATATGGGCTGCAATACACATAAGTACAAGGGCATGTTCCTGGGCGTATTGACTACTGTATCTCTGATTCTTTGCCTAAAATTCGCCGAATTTGCTCCTAAACTTTGCAATGTCCAAACAAATTGATCCGTGGCCTCCAAATCAGCTTAATCCCTCAAACTATTCTTATAACACACTTAACAAATGAATTAAACCCAATTTAATGATAAAAACACATTAAGAACAAGGGATAAAATCTAATTAAATATGCACTTATCAAATCCCCCCACACTTGATTATTTGCTTATCCTTAAGCAAATTAAATCAAGATATTAGTTCGAAATAAAATTTTCTTTCTCAACATCAGAACAATTCATCAAAATAGACAACAACTCACTCATCATAAAAGCTTAAAATCTTCAATCAAATATCATTCTCAAACATGATAGTCATATCAAGAGATCTTCATTATCACATTCCACAAATTCTCAAGTCTAAACTACATAGTTAAAGATTTGTGCAAACTATTCCATAGCGACAAAAATTATAGCAAAGTAGATTTATAAAGATTTTCTCCTACGTACTGGGCCACTTCCTTGGGGTTTTTTTTTTTTAACTCAATTAATTACTAGATCAAGACCTTGTTTGAATTGTCATACTAGCCTTTTTACGCGAGTGTAAACATTTGTGATGCTGACCCCCGGTTACTCAACTAGAATCATAATTTCAAATGGCTACTAGCACTATTCATAATCTCAACTTCAGGATTTTAATGAGTCAAAAACAGTGGAATAGATTAAAATTTAAAGCTCCTTTTTGCTCATTCAACTCAACTCACTTTATTTTCCAAGAGAAATAATCAAGTTCCCTAGGATATTAGGAATTTCTACCAAACCTTAACAAAAGTCACAATGGAATAAAATAAGCACAAAAATTTAACTGAGAGTTCAAACTCCAATCTATTAAACCAACTCCTTAACACGACTACCACATCCAATATTTGATAAATAATTAAGTCAATCAAGCAACACATCAGCACATTATTGTCATTTAAATGGAAATTCATCCATTAAGAGAGTTAATATCACTTCATACTACTATCTCAATTCAATTTACTAACCCACAATGTACACCCTTAAACAATCCCTCCACACTTAATGAACACATTGTACTCAAGATGTTAGAGACAAAGAAAATAGAAAGAAGGGAAAAAAAATACTGCCTTAAAATTGTTCGCATGAATAGATTCACGATTTGGGTGCACATCTTTCAATACACAAAGAATCAAAGTTGAAGAATACTTTACTGGACACGCCCATGTACCTGGTCGTGTTGATGGACGTGTAGTTTTCTGTGCAAACCTGAAAATTTCATTTTCTTAGAGCACGGGCTTGTCCTTGGGCGTGTCCTCTTCTGTCTTCATCAAAATTGAAGCATTTTCATCCCTTTTTTTTTCTGCAAAAACATTTAGCCCAAAGGTTCAATCACCCAAAAACAAAAACAAGCAAAATTAAAGAAAAACTAAAACAACAATGCGTTGCCTCCCATTTAGCGCTTCTTTAACATCGTGTTAGCTAGACGGTCAAGAGTGATTTCTCATTTCAAAATTTAGAGATAAAGGATCTCCTTAGCATTTTCCACCTCACCCCCAAAATAAAGTTTTAATCTTTGCCCATTTACCTTAAAGTCACCCTTTTCAGGGTGAGTAAGCTCTACAGTTCCATAGGGAAATACTTGTTTCACTATAAACAGTCTTGACCATCTCGATTTTAGCTTACCAGGAAAAAGTCAAAGCCGAGAGTTATATAATAAAACTTGATCACTAACATGAAACTCTCGATTCTTCTTGAAGTGAGCATCATGTCATTGCTTAGTTCTTTCCTTGTATATTCGAGCATTGTCATAGGTCGTCAATCTCCATTCATCCAAATGAGAAGGGAGTTGTTTGAGCTCCAAACTCGGCGGATCAATAATGGATAGTTTCATTCTTTCACCCCTAGGCATCTCAATGAGCTCAAATGCCTTGCTCTTCTTCAATGGCTTGGTAGCCTCAAGATAGGCCACATGCTCAATGGTCTCAGGTGTCTCAATATCTTCCTATCCCTGCACAAGACACAACTCCAAAGGATCCTTGTAAACAATGTCAGAAATAAAATTTAAAGTCTCAAGATTAATTACATCATCACAAGCATCCACATCTTTAAGTGCAAGTGGATGTTTCATAGCATTGGATATTGGCAACACCATCTGCTCATTCCCTACCCTAAATATCAATTTACCATCATACACATCAATAACGACTCTAGCAGTAGCTAGAAATGGTCTACCTAGGATAAGTGATACATCAACATCCTTATCAATATTCAATATTATAAAATCCACAGGAAATATAAATTCACCAACCTTCACCAACACATCCTCAACTATATCCCTAGGGTAAGTGATAGACCGATCAGCTAATTGAATACTCATGCGTGTTGGTTTAGGTTTACCTAGACCTAATTTTTTGAACATTTTTAGGGCATAACATTAATACTAGCCCCCAAATCAGCTAGTGCCTTATTAATCTCTAAACTACATACGAGACAAGGGATAGTAAAACTCCCTGGATCCTTGAGCTTTTCAGGTAGCTTCTTTTGAATGAGTGCTGAACACCCCTCGAATAGTTGAACCATTGACACCTTCTTAAGTTTCCTTTTGTTGGAGAGCAGCTCCTTAAGGAATTTAGCATACTTCGGCATCTGCGAAAGAGCTTCCATAAAAGGAATATTAATATGCAATTGTTTAAAGAGTTCGAGAAACTTACCGAATTATTCATCCATTTTTTCCTTCTTCAACCTCGCAGAGTATGGAATGCGTGGTTGGAACTCCTTAACCACAGGTGTAGGTTCCACTTTCTCTTTCTCATTGATCTCTTCATCCTTAGCACCATCATCCTCAACTGTCAATTTCCCATTTTGCTTCTTATGAGCCTTCAACTCCTTCCCACTTCTCAATGTAATGGCCTTAAGTTGCTCTCCAAGGTTAGTTTCAGTATTGCTGGGCAAGCTACCTTAAGATCTCTTAAATAGTACTTTTACAATTTACCCAACCTAATTTTCCAGATTATGAATAGAAGCCTGTTGGTTCCATAAAGTTGTCTCTGTGGTTTGAAATCTAATCTCCGAAGCTATAATAAATTTTCCCAACATATCTTCTAAATTGCTTTTCTTCTCTTGTTGAGGTTTGGTTTGGAATCCAGGTGGGGGTCTCACATAAGACTGGTCATTCCAAGAGAAATTTGGGTGATTCCTCCACCCCCAAATTGTAGGAGTTACTATATGGATTATTTTATTGTCTTGGTGCATTACCTATATAGTTCCACTTGCTCGAGCTTGGCAAAATTGTTCCCATTATGGCAGTCTTGACTTTGATGTCCTCCCCCACACCATTCACAAAACATAACTTGAGCAGGCTTAGCTGATAAGGCTAAGGTGTCAATCTTTTTATTCATAGCCTCAATTTGTGCCGCCAAAGCTACCACAGGATCCACTTGATGAACACCAGCAGTCCTAGTTCTTCCTTGGTCTCGAGTAGGTTGCCATTGGTAGTTAGTAATGGCCATGTCCTCTATTAAATTCCTAGCTTGCTCCGGTGTCTTGTTATTAATTGAACCTCCAGCAGCTGCATTAATTGCTTTTTTGCTCGCATAATTCAAACCATTGTAAAAAAATTGAACTTGCAACCAAAGTGGTAGGCCATGGTATGGACATTTTCTCAGCAAATTCTTGAATCTCTCCCAAGTGTCATATAAAGTCTAAGAGTCATTCTGCGTAAATGAAGAAATATCGTTCCTTAACTTCGTTGTTTTGGAAGGAGGGAAGTATTTTTCTAAAAACTTTTCAGCCAAACCCTCCCAAGTAGTAAAAGTGCCAGCATTAAATGATTTCAACCACTGCTTAGGTCTATCCTTTAGAGAAAATGGAAACAACCTCAACCTAATTTCATCATCTGAAACGCCATTGATCTTGAATGTATCACAAATTTCTAGGAAATTTGCCAAATGTGCATTAGGATCTTCATCAGGAAATCCATCAAATTGACAGGATTGTTGAACCATCTAAATAATAGTTGGTTTGATCTCAAAATTATTGGCAGCAATAGTAGGTCTCCCGATGTTGGAATCGGCCCCAGTGAGAGCGGGCCTAGCATAATCTGACATTATTCTTAGGTCCCCCATTGTTTCAAGTTCTTCTTGCTCCTCAACCACAGCTTGTTCTTTTTCCTTTAGTCTCTTGCGCAGAGTTCTCTCTATTTCAGGATCGATTTTCTACCAAGTCGGATGAACTAACTCTGGTCATACAAGAATTAAGTCACCTGAAATATAAAAGACTAAGAACAAAAATCAAAGAACTAAAGCAATAGTCTTTATTATTTTGCTAATATTATATATAAAAGTTTCCCTGGCAACGACGCCAAAAACTTGATGGCGATATTTTATACTTCCACTAGGTTAAATAAACTCTAAATCTATTATACCCTAGTTGTAGACAAGCGTACCTGTCGTTCGGGCAGTATAGCACTGATAAGTGCATAATTGACTATATTTTATCCCTTGATCTAGCATGTTTCATCCTTAAAATTGAATTTAATTTGTTTGTTCAAGTGTTTTTTATAGTTCTTTTAGGGATTCTTATATTTTTAGATGCCATAAACCAATGTTATCGGAATCACGTAGCTTGGGCACGAAATTGGTGAACAACGGACCAAATTTTTGGTTTTTCTATTAAGTCACAGCCTGAGCCATGGGCATGGGAGTGCCTGTGGGAGCCATTATGCTAGATTTCAGTAAGAGACGTCCGCACAGCCTGAGTCACGCCTGTGGATCACCCCGTGGGTGCCTAAATTCCAACAATATATAAAGAAATTTTCTGCAGAATTTTGAGGGAGCTACCTAGGTTTTATGAACTAATTATATTGCTACCTAGATGTTGAGGAGCCCTAATTTCCATTGTATGGATTGAACAATTTCACTTTCAATTAAATCATTCCTTGAGAGTTTTATTCTTATGATTTATATCTTAATTCCTTTTAGCAATTGCATGCTTGTTATTAGGATATTGTTTTCATGTTATTCAGTAAAGATACCTTGGCATGAATTGATCACTCATAGGAATTGGGGATTGCTTGGGACACTAGAGATAGGTTCACAAGATCTTTTGGATGTTAATTCCTTATTTTTAATGCTTTGCCTATTTGATCTTGTTTGAGAAGAGATTCCTTTCAATTTACTTAGGGAAAAGGGTTAGATCACTCGAGAGAGGTTTTAATCTTATTTCGTGGGAGTCCAATTCTACTTTTGGTTTGGTTTGGTTGATATTTTGTTCATGAGTTACAAGAAGGAATTAAGGGAATTCAACATCTAGATAGGCCTTTACCATTGATAATTCATAATCCTCTATTACTCTTTCCATTGCTTTTATTTAATTCTGCTTTACTTTAATTTGTCCTTAATTCAATTAATTCCAAAATATTGATCCGTTAAACAATAGTCAACATTTGAGCTAGTATTTGCAATTATCCCAGTGGAACGATACTCTTTCATCACTTTATTACTTGAATGACCTGTGCACTTGCAGTAGTACGCACATCGAGCGCGTCAAGCACAAAAAAGGTCGATCCCACAAGGAAACTATATAATTATTAGTTCAAACGTTAACTATTGTCTAGGAAATTAAATTCCAATGAAAACTAAAATCAAATTAAATTGAAAATTAAACTATATTAATTAACTGCAGAAAATTGGCGAAATCAATGAGAAGTAATTAATGAATTAGATATCTAGATAGAAAATCCCCCTAGCTCTTCATGTATTTCATGAAGTACGAGATCAATCAAATCAAACAATGAATCGAGTTGAAAATCCTAAAATTAGAATTTAATCTTTCTCAAGTGAATTAATCCCCTATTCCCTAAGCAATTTAAATAGAATCTCTTCTTATTCAATTGGTTAAGCAAAACATTAATATCAAGGAAATTAGAGCCAAAGGATTTTGTAAACCTATATCTTTAGTGTCCCAAGCAATCCCCAATATTCATAAGTGATCATATCCAATCAAGGGTATCTCTACTCCTTAATAAGAAATCAAGTATCAAATCAACAAGCTAGTAATTGTCAATCAGATTTTATCATAATAAATCATGAATATAACTCAACTTAAGGATGATTTGATTAAAAACTCAATCATTCAATCCATACAATCAAAACTAGGGTTCATTCCATCTAGATAAGTAGAGTTTATTTCATAGTAAATCTAAAGAACAATGAATAAGAAAGAAAGTAAAGAAATCTCAAACAATCCATAGAAAAGTTTTTGAAAATCCTCTCTTCAATCTTGAATCACCTCCTTCAGATCCACTCAAGTCTTATTCCTCACTTTGATTTCAACTATGATCTCTCTCACTCTCTCTCAAATAGTTCTCCAAATCCAGAAAAACCCTCCAAAAGAGTCCCACACCAAAGATCCCCCTTTCTTTCTCTTCAAAATGTCTTTTAAAGGTGTAAATTTTCGTCTACACGGTCTGGAACACGCCCATGTTCCAGGGTGTGTTGGCGTCTGTCTTCTTACGAAACTCAGCTCTTCAACATGGGCTGCAATACGCCCAGGTACAGGGGCAGGTACACGCCCTGGTACAGGGGCATGTTCCTGGGCGTGTTGACTATTGTATCTCTGATTCTTTAAGCTTTGCAATGTCCAAACAAATTGATCCGTGGCCTCCAAATCAGCTTAATCCCTCAAACTATTCTTATAACACACTTAACAAACGAATTAAACCCAATTTAATGATAACACATTAACAACAAGGGATAAAATCTAATTAAATATGCACTTATCAAAACATGATACGATTAATTTATCATGTCAAAAATCTAAACACAAACACGATCCATTTAATTAATGGGTAACACGAGACGATATGAATAACACATTTAAAATTTTTAATTAATTAATTTTTTATTTTAATATTTAAAAATTATCAAATTTATTAAATTAACTCTTATTATATTATTACATAATATAGTTAAATATAAATTTATAACGAAGATTAAAAGCAATTTTTATATATACATATTTTATAAGTTATAAATATATTAGGTTAAATGTTTTAACACAATATGACGCTTGAATATTAATGGGTTAAGCGTGCACTTTTCGAGTTAACGGGTCAACTCGCGACACGATACGATTATTATTGTATCATAATCGGGTCGATATGAAATCGACACGAACACAATAATCTCTAACCCAAACCCACTAATTTTGTGTTGTATTCGTATCGTGTTTGATATTGTCACCCCTAACGTGGCATGCCAGCTAAATATTTTTATGCCACATCACTGACCCATAGCTTTCTCTCTCTCTAAATTTTCTTTCACTTTCACTCTTGCTAAACAGTACACAAACTAAACCTACCATTTTTTTCAACCTGAATAATAAATTTTAATGGAATAATTATTGGAGATTCTTAAATTTGTATTAATCAAAATACTGAAATGAATTGAAAACTGAGTAATCAGTAAAGTGTGAGAAATTTGAGCACTGAAAAAAATTAAAAAGAGCACTTGAAGTAAAAGTATCGTCTTCATTTTCCAGTTCTGAGGATGGGAGCAAGTGTCATCATCATTAGTAAGCTTGGGTAGAGCTTGAAGGGAATGTCTGAGTGGGTCAAACTACTGGCAGTTGTAGTCAAAGTAAAAAATTTTCTAGTACTACTTTTCAAATCAAAATCAAAGAGAACACATATGTGGCTTTGGCTTTGGGAACCGATGAATCAAAACCCCACCTTCGGTGTCCTTTAAGCGTCACCGCCACCACCATATTCTAGTCCAGCCATCGGCGAGTCTAGAGCCAAGAGCTCGCAGTAAAACGTTGCTGGAGTTTGGCACACACGCCACCCAAAGTCCACCGGTGTTGCGAACTACAACTAGGCTATAAGCACTTGATCTTTCTTCAAATCAATTATTTGGGAAAATTCCTAAGGAATTGGTAAAGTTGACTTCTTTGGTGGACTTATATTTAACTAACAATTGGCTCATTGGGGAAGTTGACTTTTTTGGTGGAGTTAAATTTAACCAACAATCGGCTCTTTGATGCTATACCATCAGAACTCGGATCGTTGACAAATCTTGAGTCTTTAGACCTTTCATTAAACAGGTTAAGTGCAATTCCAGAAAATATTGGAAACTTAGCTAAACTAATTTATTTGAATTTGAGCAACAATGAGTTTAGCCAAGAAATTTCAATTCAATTGGGAAAGTTATTTCACTTATCGGTGCTAGATTTAATCATATGGGTATGAATCTTGGAACCATAATCTCTACCACTACTATTAATGTTTTTGATGTTGGTGTTTCTCTTAAAGACGATTCTATTCACCAAGCTTAGATTGAATATAATGGTCCTCGCCATTCAATCATTGAAAACCATAGTCGGTTTAGGGTTATAAAGAGCTGAAAGAAATCAAACCGATAGGAGGCCACCGCTCTATAAAGGCGATGAAGATGGTGATCGAGGTGGTCGATGTGGCTTGGAAAGCCATGGAATTTAACCATCACCATGAACACCACAACCAAAACCACAAAAATCAAATAAAGACACCAAACATGTGTCAATTGATGAAGAATTGGAGTCCTTAAGAT
>CATKHJ010302360.1:0-24716 GCA_949750685.1 Vernicia montana
AATAGGTTATTTTATTTGTTTTGTTTATATTATACTAATTTGAAAGGCTTTATGGTGAATTCACCACCACCACCAGAGTCTTTTCTTATAAAACTGCTGTGGGGATTTGACCTATGCAGGTATTTTCACAAAGTTATATAATGCAAAAGGGCATCCAATAATCTTTATGTGTCGACTTTGGTGTTTTAATGCCCTTTCATTGTCAATTCTTGATGGTTTAATAATATTATTGGGAAGTGATCCCATTAAATAATAATAAAATAATTTAAGGATTTATAAGTGAATAAATGTAGAAACTTATTTGTACAAAATCAATTTGCTTATGCTAAGTCTAACATTGACTTACTTATAAGAGTGTAATTCTTTTGGAATATGGTATTAGAACTTTATGCTCAAATGGACAATATGATATCAGAACTTTATGTCCAAATAGGCAAAGGGTTCATAATAATATATTAAAATCTCTGCAATTCCCAATTAGTTTTGTCCAAGTAAATTCTAATACTTGCATATTTTAATAAATATAATGATAGTGTTGCCAAGGATAATTAGACGTCCATTCTTTTATCTTTCGTGTTCACTTTTTATTTGCAGTGCTGAGCCGTCCATTCTTATATTAAAAAAATTTCTTACCCCACCTACAGAATTTGGTCAACCTGTTCATTCTCTACTGGACCCAGATGCTATTTTCTCTCTATCTCTCCTCCTGGAATCACACTTTTGCCTTTGTTATGTTTATACCAAGCAATGCACAATTTAGTTAAGGAATTATTCTATGCTTTGGAGTCTGTCATTTTGTTTGTAGAGGGAACATTGCTCTCTGATTAATAAGTTAAATGCTTCGAGTGAATTATATCTGGTTTGTATAAACAAATGCAGCACATTTGTTTATGAAGTTTCTAAGTTGGGTAAGATCAATCTTATGATAAAGTTTCAAAATCAATGGATTAAAACGAACATTAATCAGTGGATTACATTTCTATCAGAAACTTTAGGCTGGGAATTGTTCCCACGCGCGCATATGATTTAACAGAAAGCGAAAATGCACTTTGAACCAAATAAAATAATTTTAATAAAAAATAAGAAAAGAAGTTTGAAATGTACTTTAGGAACTGTCCTGTGCATTATTTTCATTTAAGAAAGAATAATTTAAAGCGAAATCTTGAGAACCAACAATCCTTGTGTGAATACTTAACTCTAAAGACCAGAACCTGAGAATCTTTGGCTTTTAAGCAACCTTTCCTCCAAGCAATTCTGCAAATCCACATCTTTTTATGAATGGATTTTAAGTCTATAGCCCACATTTTTTCTCTTCATCTTCTTCTCGAGCCTGCACAAAATTGTTAATCAACAATGCCACAAAGAAAAGCAATTACACATGCTGATCTTGCACCAAGTCCTCGAAGCACCGATTTGAATAGCAATACAGCTGCTTTGTTAATGGTGCTCACCATTCTCTGTGGCCTTTTTTGCTTCATTCTTTGTCTCATTGCAGAAGCCACTCGTTCCCAGGTAAATACTTGACATATATATAAACTTATATACTGCACCCATTTGAGTCATGCGATCGAGCATTCAGCCATTAATTTTCTGATATAATCTTTGTAGGTGACATGGGTTGCTACTGCTAATGGTAAAGGAAATTCTGAGAATTATGAATGTGTATACAGCAGCAGTGGCAAGACTCCATTGTTATGTGCAGCTATTGCATTTGTGGGAATAGCAGTTGCCATGGTAGTGGAACACATGTACATGTTAATTGCAATTAGTAAAGCACCTCCTCCAGCTTTACTTACCTGGGACCCCAATTCTCCTCTTGCCAATACCATAACCTGGCAAGCAGGATTTTTCTTCGTTGCAACTTGGTATTATAGTCATAACCTCATAATTTCTCATTAAAAAGTTTAGTTAACAAATTGTAAAAACTAGTGGTCAGTTTTTTTTTTTTTTTTTCGCCAAATTAGTGGTCAGTTCAATGATTATAAGAATATTAGTGAAAATTACTCCAATTTCTCAATTATTAGTCAATCCAATATATAACAATTTTTTTTTTTTTTTTGGTAAAAATGGTCCGACTGGGACGACTCTAGTACCACTAAACTAAACTTGATTAGTATATAACAATTGGTATGAATATATGATTTGTTGCAGGGTGTGCTTTGCAGTTGGGGAAATCTTGTTGTTAATTGGACTGAGTGTAGAATCAGGACACTTGAAGAATTGGTCTAAACCAAGACCAAGTTGCCTCATTATCAAGCAAGGCTTGTTCTCTGCTGCTGGAGTTTTATCATTACTAACCGTGTTTCTTGCTGCTGGGTTATACTTAACTGCATTGCGTGCACAAAGAATATCCCAAGACCACGAAAACGTGAGGCGGCAGATACTTGAAGCCTCCGCCCTTTATGCGTCTCCGCCACGCTCACCTCCACATCATCATCAAATCACTGCCACTGCAAGGGAGGATCCTATCGCTAGGGACAGTCAGATTGTGCAGCCACCGTTCATAGACCCACCAGCTTTTAGCAAGAACTTGAGTTTAGTGTAAAAAAAAGCAAACTAAGGATACTGACGAGGAAAACTTTTGCCTCCACTAACAGTCCCTTTTTTTTTTTTTTACGTTAAAAATATTTTTTGTTTAATATATTCTTATTTGATTGGATTGGTACATACATTAAGTGTAGATAATATCTATTCGACATAGCAAGCAAATATTGAGAAAAAGTATATAAATGTATATATATCTGAATTGTAATTCATTTATTTTTGTATATATAATTTTTTTTTTTGCAACAAATTTAATTGTTAATAAAAATTTTAAGTTGTAAAAATATTTCAAGATCTAATAATTTATTATGTTGGATGCAAATTTTAAGTGGATTTTAGAGACTTTTAAATGATATATATATATATATATATAAACAACTTAAAATTAATAAGTATTAAAAATTTTATTTTTTTAATCTCAATTTTTGCCTTAATCTTACCGTTAATATGTACTTAAGCGATAGATAAAAGCTTATGAAAATAATAATAATAATAATAATATCCAATACATTTTTATTTAACAGTACTAAAGTTATCCTGAAACTCTCATTATAAATTTCAATTTTAATTAGAGTTTAATTTAAAAAATATATATGTACTCTAACATTACAAATTCCAATTAGAGTTTTTGTTAAAAACAATTCTATTAGAGTTTAATTAAAAAATAATAAAGATAAATTAATGACCGGAGCTGAACCTAATGAGGCATATTCTCTTCTGGTTCTAGTGAGCCACTGTTTGTCTACAGATATTTGGGCTGTTTTTTGGATCACTAATGTCACCTTATCCCTAAGAGTCGAATACCAAGATAATAGCCCAATGAACCACATTTGCACAAATACAAGTTGAAATGAAACTTGATAATTTTTTTATTATCTTTTAAAAATTTTTACAAATGGAAATATATAACTATCAATAAATACAAAAATAATATAGTTTAATGATAATAGAGTCAGTTTCAAATTCAAATTTTAATTAAAATCAAATTAAAAATTAGTGAAATTTTTTTATTCAATAATACTAAAAAAAAAAATTAAAATCACTTCTTACTTGGTTAAAGATTATTGATTTATAGCCATTAATTTTTTCATTGATGATAATCTTGAAGAGAAATCATACTAGTTGGTGGTAATTTTCTTTTTCTTTTTGATCTCCAACTGCAAGTGAAATGAGCCATAAAATGTTTTTATGGCCTGAATGATTCCCACTTCAAAATTTTAATTTTATTGTAGTAATTTCAATAATTGGCATAATTTAATTATAAAAAAGCACAATTTAAATAAAATATTGAAGATTTTTCATAAAATTCATATCAACAATAATAATAATTCAAGAAAATAGCTAGTAAATATTTTGGCTTTATTTATTTATTTTTTTGAAACAAAATTTTTGGCTTTATTACTTTGTATATCATATGTTAATTTCATGTCTCTCTCTCTCTATATAGTTATATACCTATAAAATAAATATATTCCATATCTACTAATCACGTGTGATTTAGTTGTTTTTCTCATCTCTTTTAAAGGTGTGAGAAGTGAGAGATTTCATATTCTAGTCTTTTAAATCATAAAAAAAAAATTATCACCAATTTAATAAAAAATATTAAATAAAATAGCTATCCCGTGTTGTATAAATTTATATCTTAGAGCTTTGAAAGTTAATAGGTTTAAATACTAAAAATATCTCTACCCATTTACTATATTATATTTTTTAGTATTTTTATTTTGAAATGAATAATTTAACATAGATGTGTAATGAATCATTCAATAGTAGTTAACAATTTAAATAAAATTTTCTAAAAAAACAATTTAAATAAGATTATAATTTAATTTTCAAATTTTCAATTATTGAAGTATAATATAATCTTTTAAAATCTAATATTTTTTGTCAGTGAATACATAATATAAAATTATTAATTTTAAAATATTAAAAATCAAAATTTTTAGAAAAAAAAAAAAAAAAGTAATAGTGGAAATGATCCATCTTCAAAATGAAAAAAAAAAAAAATTCAAAAAATAGTGAAAAATAGGGCAGCTTTTCTTTAACAATCAATAAAGAAAACCCCGACGATATAAAACACCACTTTTAAACACAATTTACAGTCTCTACCAACTCTCTTTGCCTTCACTCCCAATTAAAATTTCAATCAATCAAATAGGGTTTGTTAGTTTTCGAATTTCTTGGAGTAATCATGTCGTTGAGACCCAGCGCTAGAACCGAGGTTCGCCGGAACCGTTACAAGGTCGCTGTCGACGCCGATGAAGGTCGACGGAGGAGAGAGGACAACATGGTGGAGATCCGGAAGAACAAGCGCGAAGAGAGCTTGCAGAAGAAGCGCCGCGAAGGCCTTCAAGCTCAGCAGTTCCCTGCCCCTGTACTTTCTTCTACTATGGAAAAGAAGGTATATAGTAAACATACACGCTTGTTAAATGTATTTGTTTAGCATATTCTTTGGATTTTATTTGCGTTAGGGTTTGGGGATTAATATGGATTGTGAAATTCAAAGTATGGGTTTAGTGTTTTTGCATATTGTATAGGTTTTATGGCAATCGGTTTTGATGGTTACCATCTTTTCTAAATTTCAGTTAGAAAGTTTGCCTTCAATGGTCGCTGGTGTTTGTTCCGATGATAATAACTTGCAGTTGGAAGCCACCACTCAGTTCCGAAAATTGCTTTCAATTGGTATTATGCATATGTTTATTTTATAGCTTCTGTTTTCATTTTGTATTTATTTTATGCCTTGGTTGGTTTTAACTAAATTTCTAAAATATTGTTGTCAGAACGAAGTCCACCTATTGAGGAAGTTATACAATCTGGGGTTGTTCCTAGATTTGTTGAGTTTCTTGTGAGGGAGGATTTTCCTCAACTTCAGGTATGTATTTGCAAAGTAATGCATTTTCTTATGTTTGTCCGTTTGATTGGAGTGGATTGCTAATATGTACCTATATGTGCAAATGTATATAGTTTGAGGCTGCTTGGGCGCTCACAAACATTGCCTCTGGAACCTCAGAGAACACAAGGGTAGTGATTGATCATGGTGCAGTTCCAATATTTGTGAAGCTTCTTGCTTCTCCCAGTGATGATGTTCGGGAACAGGTATATAGTATTTTTAGTTACCCCAGTTATTGCAATTAATGTGTTAGGTATAGTTAGCCTAGGAGTTGGAGCTTTTTAATATAAAACCTTGGTGAAACTGTAGGCTGTGTGGGCCTTGGGAAATGTTGCTGGTGACTCCCCAAAATGCCGTGATCTTGTTCTCAGCCATGGAGCACTGCTTCCATTACTGGCACAGCTGAATGAGCATGCAAAACTTTCAATGTTAAGGAATGCCACCTGGACGCTATCAAACTTTTGCAGGGGCAAGCCACAGCCTCCATTTGAGCAGGTCATTTTTCTGCTTTGTGCATTATTAGGCATGAATTGAAGGCTTTTTATGACTGCTCTTGGAAGTTACTCATGAAATTTGATGGGCAGGTGAGACCTGCACTTCCAGCACTCGAACGTCTTGTGCATTCAGCTGATGAAGAAGTTCTAACTGATGCCTGTTGGGCACTTTCTTATCTTTCTGATGGTACAAATGACAAAATCCAAGCTGTGATCGAGGCAGGTGTCTGTCCCCGACTTGTTGAGCTCCTCCTGTGAGTGTAACATTTGATGGATTGCTTGTTTAGTTTTTTTCTTTTGTGCTCATTATATGTACCTGATGGTTTAACATATTTGTATTATTTCAGCCATCCATCTCCTTCAGTGCTTGTTCCTGCCCTTCGCGCAGTTGGAAATGTCGTGACAGGGGATGATATGCAGACTCAGGTATCATGTTTTCAATAAGAATCATTTTATGATTGCATTCATCAGCACTTTTTTTTTTTTTTCTGTAAAAAATTATAATTATTCTTGAAGCAATGAAACATATTTATAGATATTCTTTTTGTTCCTTAAATGAAACCAGCATCGCATATGCACCAGTCGCAGAGAGCATTATGGAAAAGATTATGACATTATAGAAACAAAAACGTTTTACCTTAATTAAATAAATGAAACAGCTGTGGTTGTGAATATTACTTTGAAGAGTAGGCTGCTTTTGCAAGTTGAGAAAGGTAGGTGGCTTATGATAGAATTCACCTTTGCCTTGAATATTACCTTCTCCCCACAATCATTGTTTTTGGGGGAAGGGAAAAGTGACATTCAAGATGCAATAAAAGTTCATCAAATTGAAAATGGATATATCCCAATTGGCCAATTCATGAGACTTAACCAACTAGAAAAGATAACCTTTATTAGGTTTGAACTCAATCCCTTGACATTGACTTTTTTGTTCATCATATTTTTTTCTTTTTCTAGTATATTACATTTGGTTTCGTAAAATGTGCCTATTGTATTGAAAAGTGCGAGGTTCTAAAATTTTGAATAAAACATAAGAAGTAGCCTTATGTATAAGAATTGTAATAACTTTGTTTAGCATCACTTGGAAAATTGTGAATCATTAGAAATATTAAGCTTTTATATGCTGAGAGTGTAGTTTAGATACAGAAGAGAAGACTAAGAAACATGCAAGTTATTGGCTGATAGGGGCAGGATGTCATGGACATCGTCAATCATAGAGTGTGTTTGTGCTGTTATGCTTAGTATTTGCTATTGTGTCCTTTGCCATATCGAGTCAAGGGCGTTTATGTAGAGGATCAGTATACTGTTTGAAATTTAAGTCAGTTAATATGTTTGCTTTTGTTACTAAATGAGTAGAAAAATCATCTAACCAAACTCACTCTCTTTCTTTCTCTCAATGATTGTGTTATGATTTCCTTGCACTATACTTTCAATATTGTTCTTCACATGTTTGATAGCTAACTTTGATGGGTTCTTGCTCTCAGTGTATAATAAACTACGGCGCACTTCCATACCTTCTAAACCTGTTGACCCATAATCATAAAAAGAGCATTAAGAAAGAAGCTTGCTGGACCATCTCAAACATTACAGCTGGAAACAGGGAACAAATTCAGGTAAATCTATACCAGTTCAGGAAGTTCGTGTTTTAGGCTATGTAGTGCGATTATACAGGTTCTCTTATTTAATGTGATAGGGCTTCTGCAAATCATTATCTTGAATTTACTCTCTAACTTGGTTTGCACGAGTATCTCAACAGAACACTTGAGTTTTTCTCTTTTGATCTTTGAACGCAAGTTTCACAGACACATGGCCTTACTCTAGATCTTTTCTGAATGATGCAGGCTGTAATTGAGGCTGGTTTAATTGGTCCCTTGGTTAATTTGCTTCAAAATGCCGAGTTTGATATAAAGAAAGAAGCTGCTTGGGCAATTTCCAATGCTACTTCTGGTGGTACTCATGAGCAAATAAAGTATGTTTTACTTTGTTAAACTGTGTTATTACTTGCTTTCTGAACCTTTTCTGTTTTACTCATCTTATTTCCTTTGTATGACAATTTTTGCTTTTCTTGTATAATAGGTACTTGGTGAGTCAAGGGTGCATAAAACCATTGTGTGATCTCCTTGTGTGTCCTGATCCAAGGATTGTCACTGTATGTCTTGAAGGGTTAGAAAACATTCTGAAGGTTGGGGAAGCCGAAAAGAATTTAGGGAACAGTGATGTTAATGTGTATGCCCAGATGATAGATGATGCGGAGGGATTAGAAAAGATTGAAAATCTACAAAGTCATGACAATAATGAGATTTATGAGAAGGCAGTGAAGATTCTTGAGACCTATTGGTTGGAAGAAGATGATGAGACATTACCTTCAGGTGATGGCTCCCAGCTAGGATTTCATTTTGGTGGAAATGATCCCTCAGTTCCATCTGGTGGATTCAACTTTAGTTGAAGGTATGCATCATTTACTGGAAAGCATGAATATGCGCATAAAATCACTTTAAAGAGTGAGCAACTTAGATCAAGTAAATTGATTAATGTCTTCTCATTAGATGTTTTAGGTGATTGATTTGGTTTACAAAATGTGCAGGGATCTATAAATTGGTGTGGGCAACTCACTATGTGAGTGGAAAAATATGTTTGGTAAAGTACAGTCTGAGTCTCTGTCACAGCACCTTGTGTTTGGTTACAGTTTGGTCTCATGTCCATTGTTGCTGAAGTGGTGCTACAGCTCAATTATTCTACATGTCCATGGTCTCGCGTCTATTTTCGTTGAAGAGGCTACATTATCTAGACAAAAATGCTTGATGTGTGTGCCTTATATGATGATGTGCTATAAAAAGGTGTTCAGAAAAATTTATTCATGCATGAGTATGGCCTCCTCACGAGTTCATCGACCGGTGTGCTGCAGTGCTGGTTGGGGTATATTTTTTATGCAGCATTAGTCCATATTTTCGCAGTCTCGGTTGTACTAGTATTTCACATAATTGCTATTCATTTTTTATCTTTGATTGCATGAGTATATTACTCATAAGCCTCAAATTTCTGATGTATTTCAAGTGAGAAAAATGGATTAGTAGTAATTCTTTTTCTTGTGTGATCATCCAGTGTCAATTATTGTGTTTCGTGGACTCTTCATGTTTAGTTGCTGTCAAACATACTACGTTGTGTTGCTATCATAATATTTGTGTTGTCTTTGCTACGATAGTTATGACGCTGATAGAGGAGAGAGAAATGAAGCAGATTCTTATGATTATTGCTATTATTTTCTTGTTGCTTCTTCCTAATGAAAACAGGATTATCAGATAGTAAGGTAACAATTATCATTGCCCAGGCCATTTGATGCAATTATACCAAGTGAGTGCATTGAATTGCTGAACGTGGAAGATTTGCTAAAGGGGAAGAGGAATGGCAGTGGGTCGAAACTTAAAAACTCTTTGCTAAACTCAAAAATGCAAAGTGCACTGTGCACATGTGATTTGAGTCTTATTAAGGACTGGTAAAAAAAAGGACTAGTAGTTGGGCCCTTGTGTTATTATCTGTGAAATATCCAATTAGGATTAAAGGTTTGGTTGCTGGACAACTGGCAATTTGCTGGCCCATTTATTATTATTATTTTTTTTTTTTTTGTGGTATACATTAGTCTCAAAACTCTCTCAATCACCTTTTATCTTTAAAATGATAGCCTTTTAGAAATTTTATATCTATCAAACATCTAACTTTAGTTTCAAGAGGAATAACTTTTAGTGGTAGTGTAATGCATCTTTTAACCAGACAATAATGCACAAAATAACCTTTTGATATCAGGGCTTCAGTTTAAGTCTCTTAACAACTAGATATGATAATCACTAAATTATTAACTTTTATAAATTAAAATTACTCGACTAATTGAACACGTTTTTATTTTATTTATTTTGTTGCAAACAAGGATTTTTTGAAATGATTTAATTTCAGATTGTTGGAGCAAAGAGGTAGTTGTTGTATAATCGAACTTGTCTGCGAAACTATTGAATGTGGGTTGTAGATAGGCAAGTGAGAGAATAAAATTTTAGTAAAAGCAAAAGCCAATAATCCGTTAATAAGCTTCTTTCCCCTTCAAAATTTCCTTTTACCTGACTCTGTGTTCTGTTTTGATCTAAGTGAAAATTCAAATAAATATTGATAAAAGTTTCAAGATTATTGTTTATTGCGTTTTATCAAGACAATTGAAAAAAAGGATGTATATGAGCTTTCACTTTCCTTCGCTGTCGCATGAGATCTCCAGGATTGTTGTCTGTTTATTGTATATTTGTATTTGTTGCTCTTAATTCTACCTTTTAAGTCTTTATTATTATTATTATAGCTATTTAACCCAATAAATTTGCATTGCTTTAATTATCTTATTTTATTGGTAATAATTTATACATTTAAATTTATTGGTAATATTTAATTTACCAATAAAAAATATTTCACATGCCACAATTAATTTAGTAGTTCGAATATTTATTTTGTAATAAAAAAAAATATGGAGTCCAATAAAGATTCATTTCCTTTTTATAATAAAGTTTAAATATAGCAGTGAATGAAAGATTTAAATTTAAATATCTAATCCATCATTATAACATAAATTGTCATCAAGTTATGAAAATGGAAAATTACATCTTATTATATATATAATCTATAGTTTTATGTTCCATTGTAAATAACAAAATTTGTCACATTATATAAAATAATTAATAATGGAATAAATAAAAATAACATCCTTTATAATCCTCCTTTTTAGTTTTGTAGAATCTAGATAGTTCAACTCCATAATTAAGACCATGGTCAACAAATTTTCCTCTTCATCCCAATAATTAATAAAAAAACAAGTCTCTCTCTCTCTTTTTTTTTTTTTTTTAAAAAAAAAATTAGCATGTGTTTTCTGCTCTTTTGTCTTGATTCCATGTGGACAAGTTATAATTATTTGATTATCTTATATAATTAATTGGAAGATGATCATAAAACCTCATCTTTTAGGTGTGGTTTTAATAGAGCTACTTGGATAATCGAATGCCACCCATCTTTCTTTATGGGTTGTGATCCCTTCACACATTCTCCCTACCTTTTGGATATACACAATTCTTCAATTACTAATAATTTAGATATACATTTGTTTCATGGAAAAAATTAAAATTTATAGAAAAAAAAAATTAAAAAAAATCTAAGAAAAATAATATATAAAACTTTTTTTTTTTTTTTTTTTGCCTTCTTTTTATAAGGAATTAACTGAAATTTTAACTTCAAATTTTATTCAAATTGTGTACTTATCATCAAATTATACTTATAAGTGTAAATACACGTATTTTTTACCAAAATAAAATACAAAAAATTTCTATTAAACAAAATGCATGTGAATCTTAAGTTGCTTTATATTGTTTACATTAAAATTTATTTATATCTTGAAATTTGAAAACAATTTGTATTTTGTTGTAATTAACAACTTGTTTTTCTGTTTGTAAATATTAAATAAATAATATTTTAACAATAATATTTTTTATAATTAAGAAACAAAAATCAAAAGCGAATTAACAACAACAAACATACAATACTAAATAGGCTATTTTAAAACCTTTGCAATTATTACTGTTAAAAATGAGTAACTTCCCCTTCTCTTCATGTCAAACTCAAACTTGTTATCATTTTATGATGTGTTACTTTATAATAATTAATAATGATTATTGATTCACTTATTATAGCATGACACAAATAATTAATTATCACACTACTAAGCTAATCACAAGTTATTGCATATTTAACTCTTAATTTTGTTATTATCAAAAAAATAATAATACTAATAATAACTCTTACCTTGGTTATGTCTTATGTATAGGAGATTTTAATGATCTTCTTAGCGTGGATGATAAACGAGGGGGAGCTTCTTATCCTTCGTGGTTGTGTTAATGGTTTTTGAGAAGAAATTGAGGATTGTGAATTACAAGATCTCTCTCTTCAATGTCATCCATATACCTGGGAAAAAGGGAGAGGTACTGCTGGTTGGGTTCAAGAAAGACTTGATCGAGCTATAGTTACTGCTTCATGGTTGGCTTTATTATATAGGAAGAAGATGGTTTGGAATTCACTTCCACTTCACGTGGCACATTGAACTAATCTTTAAAATTTTCCCCCTACAACTATAGTTATTAAGTCGAGGGTTTGAAGAGAATTCTACCAAAGTGTATCATAAAGAAGTAAATAGCTCAATCATAAAGAAGCGGGATATGAAATGCATGCCATGGAAGCTTTATACTAAGATCCCATTTGAGATTGTGTTTTAAAAAAACGCTTTTCAATAAAAAAAAAATTATATTTTTTTTAAAATTACTTTTTCAAAAAACGGATAAATTGATGTTTTTTCTAAAAGAATGTTTGAAAAAACAATTTATAAAAAATAATAAAAATCAATTGATTAAATAAAAAAAAAAAATTCTAAACTTACTTTTTAAACCCCTAACAACAACCCCAAATACATCCTCAATAATCTAATTCTACCTAGCGAATCTTTTACTCTACCTTTTCTTATTAGTACCATAGAATGTTCCTGCAAATATTAGTAAAATATTTTTTAAAATAATCTGAAGTATTAATTAACTGATTAAAATTATTATACTTTTTAAGATAATGTTAAATGACGCAATTGCATCAGACACAATAAGAACAATTATGTAATATTTCGACATAACTTATGATGTAAAATAAGAGTAATTATTATTTATTTATTTCTTAATGTATGATGTGTTCAAATTACATTGATTTGCGTCATTTTTTTTTTACACAACTTGTGTTACCTAACATTGTTGTATTTTTTATTATATTAGTATAAGAACAGGATAATTACAAATTTAGTATTCCAATTTGGCAAAATTTGACAATTAGATGTGTGAACTTTCAAAAGTTTCAATTTAGTGTCTGAACCTGTAAAATACTAACAATGAAGTGTAATTTCCAATTACTATAGTATTTTTGCTTACATGGATTTAATTTATTTTTTTTTTTTTTGAAAATAAACATACCAATTATGTTCCATGACTCCATCTTAGAAAGTCCATTTCCAAATATTGGTTTCTCTTATATAAATTTCTTCTTCTTAATCAATTCAAGAAAATAGAGCCTTATTTAACATAGATGCTACTACAAGCCTCCTTCTGCATTTGGGAATTTTCTCAACCACATACCCAATCAATTCAAACAATAAAATCTCAAAGATGAATGTTAGTTTCTCTTTCTGTATCTCTCTGCATATTTATTGATACAAACTCATTATCTCTATTTTTTAATATTTTATTGTTTGTTTCTTTGATTTTTGGTCATCGATTTGATTTGATTTTTCTCAATTACTACTACTTTGTAAGTTTATCTATGGTAAAGAGAAAAATTTTTAATTTTGGGAATTTATTTTTTGTATTTTTTCTTAATGGGTATGTTACTAGCACTTAGATTGATATTAAATCATTCAAATTTTTAATTTCATAGACCTGAATTCTTGAGCTTTTTCAATGATAGTTATAAATTCAACAATTTCGACGTAATCTCCAAAAAAAATTTCCCCTGTGGTGACAACAAAAGACTTATTCTCCGGGGGCGGCAAATGTGGCGGTGGTGGTTTTAATGGAGAGATTTAAGATTGACAGTGGTGGGTTAGATAAGGATTTGGGTTAAGAGAAGGGAAAGGAGTGTGTATGGATTGAGAGTGAGGAAAAGAAGAGAAGAGAGAGAAAGAGCCATGGAAAAGGTAAAGAAGAAGAGAGGATGATGGTTTGGTTGGTTATTAATTATGTTCTTTTATTGTTTATTATAATAATAATCTTAAAAAATAAATGTTCATGTCATTTATTCCAAACCAATCATAAGTCTACAATTATCACACATTTATTATCTTTCATCCACGTCAGCAATTTATATAAAGTTACTGGTTGATAACTTGCTAATAACACTAAATTATATTTTTTTACGAGTTAAGACACTCAATTGATATTTTTACAAGTTTAGACACTCAATTGTTAAATTTTATCAATTTGAAATACAAAATTTATAATTATCCCGTATAAGAACACAAGGATGTTGGAAACAAAACAATGTGAAGGTATTAATGATATTAAAATAAAGCACTTATTAGACTCGAAGATAGCCAAGCCAACAACGAAATTGATGACTGAATTTACACAACCACAGTGTAAAAGAGTGATTTTTCTACAAATTTTGGTGAAGTAGAATTAATGAGTAAATGTTATTGAGTTTGTGAGAATTTGAATACTTCATATTTTATATTAATTAGATAAAAAAATATTTAATTACTTAATTATTAACCTAATTACTTTTAGATAATTAAACTCTTAAAGTAGTATAAGGCAAATAGTTTCTTTTTTTTTTTTTTTTCCCAATAATAAAAGCATTCATTGACGGAGCTTAAAGTCCAAATCAGTACAATTCAAGATTATAAATTTGAAAGAAAGCTAGCTAGTCCAGAATGAAATAACCCATTAGTAGATTTTTGACAGGCTTCTAGCCCAAAAGCCTACAAGAGTTGTAAAATTACAATTTAATATTTGCTTTTACTCATTCCCTCCATAAGATTTTGATCTCTCTATTCTTAGATCCACCGCCGTTGGTGTCCAGGAAAGCACCATATAAAATAGGATTAAAGCTTGACCATTGTGAGGGATTTTGTATTGATGGAGCTTAAAGCTTGCCCACCACTGATCTATCAAACCATCAACGAGCCAAAATATGCATGGATCTAGACTCCCCAATCGAATTTGCTCGAACCTGCTATCCATGGCTATTGAACTTCTCCACATGTACTGATTTATGCTCCAGGAAGCTCTGTCACCAGTTTCAAAGATTTCATCTTCTTCCCACCCATATATTTTCAGTAATAAATCACTAAAAAGGTAAAAATGGGAGGGGATCCGAACATAATCGATCTAAAATATGATCATAAAACCACTTCAAAATCACAAAACTAAAAAGAAACAACTCGATTAAATCGGAAGACATAAAAGATCCACCAAAGACCTTAGTAAAACTATTATTATTACAATAAAAAAGGAAAAGAAAATGGATATTTCCTCCGTTAACAAGAGCCACCGAAGATTTTCCCAGCAAAAACTCTAAAAAAGAGGAAGACAGGTGGTTACGGAGAGGGAGAGGGAGAGAACGAGAGAATTCTAATTTGCATTACTTTTTATAAGGCAAATAGGTTGTGTTATTATTCTTGAAAGAAATGGCATATTGACGTGAATAATGTAAACATTCAAATCTTCAAGTACATATGAAAAGGCCAAAAATAATTAAGTTGACAAAGCAATAGTAAACTGTAACATAAAAGTAGTTACTAAGGCTGACCCAATCAAACGGTTGAGATGTAACATCTCTGACTCTGACCCAATAATATGAATGTAGTTAACATTACTCAATCATTTCTTTTATTATGATTAGGCAATTAAAAGAATAAAATAGTAAAAATTACAATTGCGAGCCAAAAATCCTATTCAATGGCGCCTTTTTTTTTGTTATTTATATTTTATTTCATTGAGACAAAAAATAAAAATTGGTGCGAAATGGCGCCCTTTTTGTTCATTTTCTGTTCATCCTTTTTGTGGTTTTGGCGGGTGTGTCTGTTGGGGTCAAAAAGTTTCATAACTAAGGGTATTTTCGTCATTATATACGAATAACGAGGGCTAGGGTTTCGAGTCCCCATTTATAAAGTGGGTTTTTCAGATCCGCTGGTGCGTGTGGTGTGTGTCTGTGTCGGTTCGATTCCTCATTTTCTCCTCTGCACACCCTCTCCTTCTTAATCTGCATGTCCGTTTCTCTTTTTAGGATTTTTCAAAAAATTTAACCTAAATTTCGATACTTACCCTTTTCTTGATTCTTGATCCTTTTCTCATTATTTCATCATTTCTATTTAGTTTAACCTTTCTTTGCTTCTGGGCTTAATTAGTTCTTGATCTCTTTCTCCATAGCCGCAAATTTTTTAGATCTCTGTTTCTGCTATTGCTAGTAGCCAATCAGCAATCTTTCTCACTACCCATTTTAGCTTACCATCTTTTCTCATCTGGGTTTCTTTTAGATCTCAAGTATATCTGCTAAAAATGTTGGATCCAAGTGAAAAAGTGAGTATACTAGAGCTTGTTTATTGATTTGATTCTTGATCTTCTCCAAATCTTAGCTAATCCAGCTCTATTGTTCTGTACTTTGCAGGGATCAGAGTTTGAGGATATGAGTAGCAAATCAATAGAAGGAGAAAACCAGCAGAAGAAGACATGTGCCGATTGTGGAACTTCAAAGACACCGCTGTGGAGAGGTGGTCCAGCTGGTCCAAAGGTACTAATTACTCTCAGATCAGGTTTTTCCTCCATTGTTTAAGCTTTGATCTGATTCTAATTTTGTGATTTTACTGTTTGATTTGCAGTCTTTATGCAACGCATGTGGAATAAGAAGCAGGAAAAAGAAAAGAGACAGTTTGGGATTGAACAGAAGTTCAAGTGAGAAGAAATCAAGAAAAGCCAACAATAACAGTCATAGTTCAAGCAATAGGTTAGGAGATGGGTTAAAGCAGAGATTGTTGGCTTTGGGTAGAGAGGTATTGATGCAGAGATCAACGGTGGAGAAGCAACGGAGAAAGTTAGGAGAAGAAGAGCAAGCCGCTGTGCTATTAATGGCTTTATCTTATGGCTCTGTTTATGCTTAGTTTTAGGAGGGTAATAATGGAATTAAGACAAAATTGTTGAATTAGCTGACCCAATTAGGTTGAAGTGTATGTTGTGATTTTTAGTTTTGGTTCTTTATTAGATGATTTTTTTTAGTTGTTTTTTTTAAATATTTGGGGCTAACTGTATTTGGGATTTTGGAATGAATTGAAGAAATGCAAGAAGTGGATATTGTCATTTTATGAATTTTTCCTAACGAAGTAGTAATTCAATGTGTGATGTCCCTTTTTGAGATATATTTTATCTTTTACTTCTTTGTGTTACATTTTGTGGTGTGGCAAAGAATAGCAAATTATCTAATATTAACAAATTCTTCTAATTTTTTTTTTTTTTTTTAAATTTTTTTAGCATGGAAGAGGGAGTCAATCTTGATTATATTGTCCAACACTTATCATTAGATATTCTTCTAATTAGTACCTTGAATTTAGCCCATTTGTGTCTCAAGATAAATGGAATTCTCAAAAAAATACATTTTTGGATCACATATTTTTTTTATTATTATTTTGGTTTTTTAAGTGGGTGTGACAAAAATTATAAAATTTTCATTCAAAAAATTTGTATAAAAATTGTAAGAAGCGGGAATGTGAATTTCACTTTCCTTCCCGGCGAAATGAAAAAGCAAAATTCAAAGTGTCGTTAGTACGGTTGTTGACTGATCTAAGCGCCATCCAATTTTCTTAGGAGCCAAACACACCAGTGTAACCAACTTCTTTACATTGTAGATGGACCCTCACCCCCACATTGGGCCTGGGGAATTCTTTTTGTTAGACACAGCCTATATCTGTAGAGGCCCGAATTTCATGGTCCGGGCTTCATACTTGTAGTCAGGCCTATATATGGTATTTCTCTTGTCATCTTCGTCTTTGGTTGAACATAAATTCATCCTTAAATTTTCACCATAAAATCTTAATTTATAGTATATTTTTAGTAAGATTTTTTTTTATTAGCAATATTAATTTGTAATAAACATGCAGTGAGTAGTAAAAAAAAAGCTGTTATATTACTCCTTTTTTCCCAATTTGAACTGCCAAACCATTGCTCTCGAACATGAAAAAATTTTAAGGTGTTTATTGGTTTGTTCATCTTCTAACTTGAAAAAATTAATTAATGTACAATATTTAGAAGAATATTATTTTCTCAATATTTCATAAAATTTATTATGATATAAAACGTAATTAAATATAAATTTAATTTTGAACATATAAAATTTATATAAATTTGAATTATTAGGATAAAAATATTATTGTTAAACAAATTATTTTAAAATCAATAATTTTAATTAATTGAATAGACTCGCTAATAAAATCAAATTTATTCAAAATTTTAATAAATTAAAATTAAATAAATATTTAAACTCGATATTATATTCAACTAGAGGTGGTAATTTGTGTTAGTGAGTCGTGTTGATCTATACCCATGACACGATAAGGGTCAATACGAACACGATACGATTAGTTTATCGTGTAAAAATCTAAACACGATCCATTTAATTAATAGGCAATATGACACGACACGAATAACACGTTTAAAATTTTAAATTAATTAATTTTTTTATTTTAATATTTAAAAATTATCAAATTTATTGAATTAATCCCTATTAATTTATATTATTATATAAAATATAATTATATATAAATTTATAGAGAAGATTAATAGTAATATTTATATATACAAATTCTTAAAATCATAAAATATATTAGATTAAATGTGTTAATGGGTTAAACGTGTCGTTTTCAAATTAACGGGTCAACCCGCGATACGACACAATTATTTTCATGTCACAATTGGGTTGACACAAAATTGATACGAACATGATAGTCCTTAACTCAAACCCGCTAATTTCGTGTTGGGTTTGTGTAGGGCTGTAATCGAATCGAACCGAGTCGAGTTTTAACATGTTCATGCTCGACTCAATATATATATATATATATATATATATATATATATATATATATATATATATATATATATATATTTTAGCTCGAGTTTTGGATCGATCTTGAAATCATGTTCAAGTTTGACTCGTTTAAACTCGAGCCGAGTTTGAGCTTGATTCGAATTCAACTCGTTAATAAATTATAATTCCGCTAAGTTCGAGTTCGATTCGTTTTGAAATTCGTTTATAATTTATCAAAATATTCAACTTTATAAATATTTATTTCCAATAAAATAATTATAACAAAAATATTTAAAACTAACATAAAAGCAAAAGCATCCAATTATTGGAAAAAAAAAAATTCAATCATAAAATTGAGCATTACATGTATTACAAAAATATTACTCCCTTCATTCCTTTTTATGTGTCGTTTCTTGTTGTTTCATAAAGATTAAGAAATAATTAATTACGTTAAGTTTAAAAAATAAGATGACTAAATTACCCTTATTGATTATAGAGTAATGAATAATATATGTATTAATTATAGAGTAGAGATAATGATATAATTGGAAAAAAAAATAAAGTTTTATTGGTTTCCTAAAGTGACAAATATTTTAGAAATTTTTTTTTTTCAAAAAAGTCAAATAAAAAAGGAATGAAGTGAGTAATTAATAAAAAAAATATTTTAAAAAATTAGAATATTAGATTATATAATAAATAAATATTAGATTATATTAATTAGGAGTATATATATTTTAGTCAAATTGAATTATCAAAAAATTTATAAGAGCATTAAAATATATTTTTTGGAGTGTCAAAATTATTAAGTTAATAATAATAATAATAATAATAATAATAATCAAGTTGTTCATGAGCCTATTAATCGAGTCTGTTCGTGAGCTTATTATCGAGCTGTTCATGAGTCTAATCGAGCGAGTTTTATTTTGCTCAAATTCGGCTCGTTTATTCATTGAGACTTAAAGTAAGGCTCAAGTTTGGCTCATTTATAAAACGAGCCGAACGCGAACGAGTTTTTATCGAGCCGCTCGCGAACGGCTTGACTCACTTGCAGTCCTAGGTTTGTGTTGTGTTATTGTGTCTTGTTTGATATTACCACCCTTATATTCAACTTAACTTAAACTCGAATCACATATAACTTGACCAATTTCAATTTGGAGGTAGAAAGAAAGAGAAAGTAAAAGAATTTTAGAGGGAGAAAGGAAAATTATGAATGAGTAGCCGACATTAAAGGAGATTTTATGAATTTGTGTAAAGGGTTTTTCAAAGAAGATGAAGAGTGAGAGAGAGTTGAACAACGTAAGGATTTTTTCAAATTTCACAAGTCTCTTCTTGTGTTTACCTGTTTTTTTTTTTTTTTTTCTTAATTGATAAAGTTATGAAACTTAGATTTGGATGAAGATATGGGTTGATTAATTTTTTTTAAAAAAAATTTAGTATTTTTTTATTATTTAAAAATATAAAGTGAGTCCTACATTTTATATTGTGGGTCTACTTAACTTTTATTAGTGTCACAAGAGATCATGTGACCTAATAAGTCCTTAATTGATCTACAAATAGAGTGTAGGAAAATTGAACTGAGTTGATTTATGTGACTCAAATTAAGCATTTGGTTCTGATTTTGATTCCTATTAAAAATTGGATTAAAATCAAAACCGCCAGTTCTAAATCAAAATTGATAATTCGGTTAAATCGGTCATGCCTAATTATTACAATAATTTTATTTGATTTCATTTAATTATTTATAATAAATATTTTAATAAAAAAATACCATTAAAAATTTGTTAAACATGTTTGTACAAACAATCGTATCTAAATTGAGAACTATGTGAGTTTTGATTTTTCTTAATTTCAAGATAAATATATAAATAACTTAATTAAGTTAAAAATTAAGTGCAAATATTTTTTTTAATATACAATTGTATTTTAATACATTTCATTGTTTATTAAATTTTATTTTAAATTATTCAATTATTTTATATTAATTTTTTAATCAAAATTAATATAATAAAACAATGATTCTAAACTAGTTTTAGACCATAATAAAAAAATTGATTTCAAATCAAAATTAAAATTAAAATTGGTCGGTTTTAAATCAGAATTAAAACTGTAAAAATTAGTTACGATTTGAATATTTTATTAAGTCAATATCATCTATTTTAAATCGACATCAACGGTTGCATTAAGTCAATCATGTCTAAATAGTGAAATTTGTTGGGTAAAACTTTGGGCTATACATGTATGTAGCAAGCCTGAACAAAAGCCCATTACATCTTATTTCTCCTATAATGAGACCTATAGCTAAAGCAAGTAATCTCTAATGCTAGTAATCAATATGGCCGCATTGTTCACATTAGGTACCAGAATTGACATTTCACATAGAATTATTACAACTTTAATTATATATATCTAATTATATTAAATAAATTTGAATTGTTCATATTTGGCAAAAAAAAAAAAAAAAATGGAATTGTTCATCTCTCAAGTGTTAAATGCATAGCGAAATTTTAATATTAATTTGATTATATTCATATTTCAATTTTATAGTCCATTGGATGCCCTTTGCTAGGGGTGATCAAAATCAAAACGGAACTGCTAAATCAGATCAGAACCGGCTAAATAAAATCGAAATCAAAATTATTTTTTGATTATGGTTTCGGTTTATAACCGAAATCATGAGGAACTTAGTTTTGATTTCGATTTCTATTAAAAATCAGACAAAAAATCAAAATCTCCGATTTTAAATCGAAACTGACGATTCGATTAAACCGGTCATACAATTATATTTTAATAAATTAACGTAAATATTAAGTGCAAGCTTTTTTTAATATACAATTATATTTTAATAAATTTCATTGTTGATTAAAATTTTATGTTAAATTATTTCATTATGTTATATTAATTTTTTAATCAAAATTAATGTAATAAAATAATCAGTTCGAAACTAACTTTAGACTATAAAAAAGAAACTGATTTCAAATCGAAATCAAAATCGATCGATTCTAAACCAAAATCGAAACTATAAATATCGGTTATGATTTTTATTTGAACATTTTATTAAACTGAAACTGCCAGTTTCAAATCAAAACCGCCAGTTCCTAATCAAAACCGGCCATGCCTACCCTTTGCCTACTTGGTTTGATGACCCTACCTCCCATAACCATTTATAGGTGCCATCCAGCTAATTGTTCCTGTATTTTGTCTCGTCTACTAAATAAATTTGGAGGGAAAAAAAGAAAAGAAAATAGAGCCCTAATTGTCCCCATTGCCCTTCTCCTTCATCCACATATTATTTCATTATTCTTTTTTTTTAATTGAACTTTGATTAGACTGGAATTCAAAATTTAACATATTATTATTCCTAATTAAACTATCAAATTATAAAATAAATCTAAATAACAATAATAATAAGAAGAATCCAACTTGAACCCTCTTAATTTTAGGACCTCAACCTTAGCCGGCTAAGTCTTAGGTCCTTCAGCCTAAGCTGAAGGAGGCTAAAGCATTATTGGCTAACCCTCATTATACCTTATTTTCTTTTAATCTTTACCTTTTCATTTTCTACCCACAAATAAAAATGGCTCTCCATCACTAGAGTGGGTAGATCCGTTAAAAGGCTTCTCCTTCTCTCCGCCACGAGTCCACGTGGAAAAGGCAAAAACTTTGGGTGCTTATGGATTTTGCACATTTGCCACATTCTCCGAGAAAAGTAGATGCAATACTGCTGGTCAACCATTCATTCCAAGTTTGAAACCACAATTGGTACAGAAATCCTCTGTTACCAAAATCAGACTTTCCAGATAATTCCTACCGCAGTAACGGAGCGGATTGCATGGAACTATCTATTACAAAATCTCCATGAAGTACCTGATTCCTGCCCCCCCCCCCCCCCCGACCAGTGACAGCCTGTTGCCAGGTCAGCAACGTAAAGCTCTTTTTTTCTCTTAATTTTTTTTTTCAAGTAAAAAAAAAAATCAAACTTAATAAATAAGTTTTTAGCATGAAAGAATAGTACTAAATGGTGAAATAATTGGTAATTCGGGTATATAATAATATAATTAAAACTACATAAAGTGAAACGTACCCTATATATGTTAATGAACTTTTAGTTGTCGCATATGCAAAATAAAGTTAAGCAAGTTATTATTGAAATCTCAATTTCATTAAGATTCATTCTCATCCACTAAACATCACAAAGAATAGTTAAAATACAATTTTATATTTTAATTCATTTTTACATTTTTGTGTATTAAAATATATTATTATTATTATTTGGAATAAAAAATAAAAAAAAATCATCCACCTACAAGAAACAATTAGTTATTGCCTGAATCATCCATCCATATATAATAACGCCAAGCATCATATGCCCCACTAAAATAATACTAATAGAACTTAACAATGAATTAATGCTACAACATTAATTATAAAGAGAACAGAACTAATTACTGCTGTTAAGAAGTGATTAATTAACTACGGTATATTGGAGAAAACAAAACAAGGAAGAGGCAAGCTTTACTGGTGACAAGAATGACTAATTACTTATTTTTAATTAATGTGAAAGGGAAAAGAGCAACAAAGATAGGTACCAATTGTAAACAAATTACAGATCAATCAACAGTAAAAGAGGGAAGAGAATAGATTTACTTCACAATTGTCATCATTAAAATTCTGGTAGCTGTGGCGCACAAACTTTTCTTCTCCTCGTTGTCAAGTTCAGTGAAAAGAAGGGTATTTTCGTAAATATGCACGATCCCACCACAGTCTTTCAACCCTTTCTCTTTCTTCTTCTCCTTTGAAAGATCAAGTTTCTATTTTCTATACCATCTCTTTCTGCTGAAAATTGCCAGATCTGCCAATCTGCCACATTATTTCAATTTCTTTACCCTTTCTTTAATAATCTCTATCAAAATAAAGAAAACAAAAAGATCAAGACAACAACAACAATACTGTAACTAATAGAACCCAATAGTTTCACAGAGCCAGACATAGAAGAAGGTGGTGGGTTATAATAGTAAAAAGGAAAGTAAGGCACAATTGGGTTAGGAGGTGGGGGTCCAGGGTAATTCTTGTATGGTGGAGGATAATTATAATTAGAACCGCCACCGGAGCCACCACCCTGTGGTGGTGGTGGAGAGGAGTAAGTGTAAGTGGAAGGTGGTGGTGGGGAATAATAGTAAGACCCTGGTGGAGATGGTGGTGGTGGGCAGTTAGAGGTGGATGCTGGTGGTGGTGGAGACGGTGATGGCGGAGGCGGAGATGGAGATGGAGGCGGCGGTGATGGAACTGGGTTGCAACAAGTTGAGCACATTGTGCATGCGATCTGGTACAACATTCTAGATTTTGGAATGGGAGAGGGATTAATGGAAGGTAATATAAAGAGGAGAGAAAATAGAGAGAGAGTGATCTTGTAAGTTGTTTCCATTCTTGGAAAATTTTACAAGAATGCTAAACAAGAACAAGAAATTTTTTTTATGGGATTCTTGAGGGAATTAAGAAACAAGAAAATTAGTAAAGTTCATACATAGAAAGAAAGAGAGAGGGGAGAGAAGGAAGCTATAGTGAGTAGTGAGTAGTGAGTGTTGGGTGTACTATTATAAAAGTGCCTCTCATCTTTGAAGCTATATCATCATGCTCTTTTATGATGTTTCAAAAAATCATATTACTATTCTACCAAAAAAAATTTAAAAAAAAAATCATATTACTAAAAAGAAAAAAGGGTTAAAAAAAAGGAAGGAGCCTAAAATTCTAAAAGATGACACCGACACGTTTTACTTTTTTTTTTTTTTTTTTTATTTAATATATATATATTAATTCAATAAAATAAAAATATGTAAAATAAAAAAAATAATATTTTTTTACTTGATAAAAAAATAAAAAATTATATTTATTAAAATATATTGTCGCCTATTAATTTAGAATGTGAGATAAGTTTATAGATAATTTTTTTTTTTTAAATAATGCAGTGTCTTTGTATGAATGAACATTATAGGCGAACAAAACGCGTCGTTAAGGATAATTACGTCTACACAGTGACTTATAGGAAGGGTAGAATGGGAATGTAGTTGTAGTTTGTTAAATGTTAGCTGACTAAAGTCAACCTCGAAACAGTGTTTGTCGAGTGAGTTATTAATTAATTAATACTCCTACTAATTAAGTAAAAGTTAAAA
>CATKHJ010302423.1:0-17709 GCA_949750685.1 Vernicia montana
AAAAAAAAAGATTAATTAATTAATTAAAATTAATTTTTAATTAATTAATTAATTGAAAGTGGGTGGGAATTTTAAAAAAGATTAATTAGCTAATTAAAATTAATTTTTAATTAACTAACTAATTAATTAGAGAGAGAGTAACAACTAATTAGAGAGAGAGAGAGATAAGAAGCAATTGGAAAAATCAACAAAAGCTTGAGGTGCATTTTGAAGTGAAATGGAGTGAGGTATTTATAGGAAAAATGGGGGTGGAAACAGACCAAAAAAGGCCTAAAAAGCAGAAAAAAGGAGGGGTAATTTCGGAATTTCACAAAAAAGGGGCAAAAGGGTAATTTTTGGGTACAGGGTATGGGCACGCCGCCCGAGGCACCAGCGCCGCCGCTGGTACCTCCGGCGAAAGAATACTGCTCCACGGTGGTGCCACCGGGGAGCAGTATTCTGTCGCCGGTGGCGGGCTGAGCTGTCGGGCAGGCTGAGCTGATTCTTGATTTTCGGGTCAGTTTTTGGATTTTTCGAGTTAGTTTTTGGAAAATCTGGTCTGTTTTCAGATCTTTCGGGTCAGTTTATGGGATATCCTGAAGTCTAAAAAATTACCGGTCAGTGTCGATGGATCCGAAATTAATTATCGGACATATTGGCAGTAAGTTTTGGGAGAGGTTCAGTTAGTTTTAGAAAAAGGCTGTCTAGCACAGGAGGTCCGGTCAGGTTTGAAAAAAATGTCATTTTGGATAGAAAAATATTCTGGTCAGCTGTGATAGGTTTAGAAATATTTTTGGGGCGATTTGGCAGTCTACTTTGAGGAAAATTCGGTCAGTCTCAGAAAAATATTGTCTAGTACAGGTGGTTCGGTCATAATTGGAAATGTGTCAATTTGGATAGAAAAATATTCTGATCAGTTCTGTGAGTTCAGAATTATTTCTGGAGGTGCTAAAATGAGGTTTCACAACCACCAATAGCAATTTTTCACATCGTGAAACATCTTGGTGGCCCCCGGGTGAACAGTGTAGGGCGTTTGGTGTGCCTCTAATAAGATCTTCTCTCTAAGTCCATCTGTGTCTGGCACACATATTCTAGCTCTGCACTTGAGTACACCATCCCTTACTTCAAATTCCGGAGCTTTTCCCAATCCCACTTCTTCCTTCAGTTTCAATAATTGTGGGTCCTTATCTTGCAAGGCTTTGATCTCGTCGGTGAGCTTCGGTTTCACTTGAAAGTGGACCACTAACACTTGCGCCTCATTGAGTTCGAACCGAATTCCTTGATTGAATAATTCTTTCAATTCCTTCACAATAGGCCTCTTACGCACTGCCACATGCGATAAACTTCCCATCGATTTTTTGCTTAAGGCATCGGCCACAACGTTGGCCTTATCGGGGTGATAGAGGATTTGACAGTCGTAATCCTTCAATAGCTCTACCAATCTCCTCTGCCTCAGATTTAAATCTCTTTGCTTCAGGATGTACTGGAGACTCTTATGATCTGTGAAGATTTCACATTTCTCTCCATACATGTAATGCCTCTAAATCTTTAAGGCAAAAATGACTGCTGCCATCTTTAGGTCATGAGCAGAGTAGTTCACTTCGTGCTTCTTGAGTTGCCTCAATGCATAAGCAATGACCTTCCCATTGTGCATCAATACGCACCTAATTCCTACCCTTGAGGCATCACAATAGATGAAAAACCCGCCTACTCCTTCAGGCAATGCAAGAACTGGGGCTGAGATGAGGCAATTCTTCAGCTTCTGAAAACTCTCTTCGCAGGCCTCATCCCACTTCACTTGTTTTCTTATCAGCTTTATCAATGGTGCGGCGATCTTAGAAAAATCTTTTACAAACCGGCAGTAGTAACCCGCCAAGCCTAAAAAGCTGCAAATCTTTGTAACTGACATTGATCGAGGCCAATCTGCTACGGCTTCCACTTTCTTCAGGTCAACTTGAATCCCATCTTTACTTACCACATGACCGAGGAAGTCTAGATGGTCCAACAAGAATTCACACTTAGAAAGCTTTGCATAGAGTTTATGCTCCCTCAATGTCTGTAGTACCATTCTCAAGTGCGCTTTATTGTTCCTCCTCGCTCTTTGAGTACACGAGGATGTCATCGATAAAGACTATCACGAACTTATCCATGAACGGCTTGAAAACTTGGTTCATCAAGTCCATGAAGGCTGCTGGAGCATTTGTTAGGCCAAATGGTAACACTATGAATTCGTAGTGGCCATACCGCGTCCTAAATGTAGTCTTGCAGATATCCTCCCCCTTGATCCTTAACTGATGGTAACCAGATCTCAAATTGATCTTAGAGAAAAGGCTAGCTCCTTGCAATTGATCGAATAGGTCATCAATCCTCGGTAGAGGGTACTTATTCTTCACCGTGACTTTGTTCAGTTGACGGTAGTCGATGCATAATCTGAATGATCCGTCTTTCTTTTTGACAAACAAGACCGGAGCACCCCATACTGAACTATTCGGTCTCACAAAACCTTTATCTAGGAGGTCTTGTAGCTGCACCTTTAGTTCCCTTAACTCTGTAGGTGCCATGCAGTATGGGGGTATAAAGATGGGTTGGGTGCCTGGCAGAAGCTCTACACAAAACTCTATTTCCCGCTCCGGTGGCATTTCAGTAGTTCTTCCAAAAATAAATCAAAAAACTCATCAATCACTGGTACTTTCTTCATACTCCCTTCTAAGATCTCCCTTGTATCAACAACATGGGCTAGGTATGCTGCACATCCTTTCCTTAGGAGCCTTCTAGCTCCAATGGCCGATATCATGTTCGATGGAAGCTCACTTCGGTCACCTTGGTACATAACATTCTTCCCCACTTCGGGTCTGAATTCTATCCTCTTTGAACGATAATCGATGTGGGCATCATGCGATGACAACCAATCCATACCCAATATGACATCGAACTCGAGTACATCTAGTTCAAGTAATTCAATGGGCAACTTCCTACCCTCAATTTCCACAATACAATTTCTATACACTTGATCTACATCTGCTGACTCACCTAAAGGTGTAGTTACTGCTAGGGGTTCATGCATAGTTTCCTTAACTCTACCCAATTTCTTAGCAAAGCAAGGGGCAACAAAAGAGTGAGTAGCACCTGAGTCAAACAAACATCTTGCCCTAACAGATTGGATAGGAATAGTACCTGTCACTACTGTGTTCGATGAATGAGCTTTTTGATGGTTTAACGCATAAACCTTCCCTTTTCCTTTCCCCTCAACAGCCTGCACTGAACCGGAAGTCTTCCCCGGGCCTCTGCCTCTTCCTCCTTGAACTCTATTATCTGCCCGACTCATCTGTACTATGGGCTATGAAGCTACTACTATAGTCCCCTAATTTCCCATCATCGGGCAGTTCCTGATAAAGTGACCCATCTTTCCACACTTGAGGTATGCACCGGAATTCCTTCTACATACTCCTCCGTGCTTCCTACCGCAAATAGCACATATAGGGATGGTCTGACTTTGCTATCCTGATCGATAATTACTCAAGTTCCACGGCGCTGAAGCTATAGACACATTCCCAGTGCAATTCTGACTCTGGTTTCCTCCTCAAAACTGCTGAGGAGCAGTGGAAGTTGCCGGCTAGTCCGGTATTCTCATATGAGGGTTCCTTCCTCTAAATTGGCCACCGTGGCCCTTACTCTTGTTCTTACCCTTGTGATCCCTTTCGGCCCTCTCGGCCTTCTCCGCTTTGTGCCTAGTCTCAATCAGCTTGTCCATGGTCGGAAAATCAATGGCCACAATTGCATTGTACAAAGGAGTGATCAGCCCTCTGCGAAATCGATCGATCCGGCTAGCTTCTGTCGGTACAATATGAGGAGCAAACTTGCTCAATCTGGCGAATTCCCTCGCATAGTCCGATACCGACATTCCTGGCTTCTGCCTCAGTTGTTCGAACTAGAGAGCTCGGTTCTGTCTCTCTCCCTTAGCAAGGAACTGATCAGTGAGTTCTTGCTTGAACATGGCCCAAGTGGGCGGATCATCACCATATATTCATTCCTCGACATTCCTCTCAAACTAGTACCAGGCCTCCTTCTTCAACTGTAAACCCACCAATTCGATCACCTTGACATCCGAGCAAGGTAATCTCCGGACAAGCTTGTCTATCTCGTCAAGAAACTCTTAGGGCTCGTCACCCTCTTCCCCATTAAAGACTAGAAGCTTCAGTCTCCTGAAATCGTGAATGGAAACTCCCTCATCATGAAGCACCATCCTTCTAATGCGTCCCTGTGCTCGTATAGGTGAAGGTGGAGCTCGCATTTCCCTAGGTGCAGGTGGTGCCATAGAGGGCGGTGGCAGCATCTCTTGCCGGTCCCTTCTTAGATCCACTAGCTTATGCCTCAGATCGCGAATTTATTGCCTCATCATCTCCATATCCTCTTGAGGGTTATGTCCATTTTTGCTCTGAGTGCATTGCCTCGATTGAGGCGGCTCCTCAGATTTCGCTCCAACGTGCACTGAAGCGACATCCGGCACGACACTCTCAATGCTGTAAGAGTGTTCCTCTTCTATGTTTATAGCCTCTCTAGGCGGTGTACTCGAACGTGGTCTCCTTCGAGGTGGCATCTATACCACAAGTACGGGTTGTCATTCAATACGCACATCAATATCAACTTTTCACAATACACAATATCTATCAATATTCACACACATCACATAATCACATTTAATCAAGTATAGGCACATATCACAAATCAATAAACACAAGATATGCATGTCATAAATACATATATCTCATAAATTAGCACGTATGCTAATACAAAATCATCTTATGAGCATGATATCAGTAAGCACACATTACCCTTTCATATATCATATAATGAAGGGATCTCATAACTACATGCTCAACACATAATCAATATCATCATTCTTACTCATATATATATTTCTACTCCTATTAGCTACTAAAGTTCATAATTCAACTAGATAACTTCCTACAGTACTCTAATACTCCATCATAGTACACTAATCTCCGCCATCGTGGGTAGCCTCGTTGTCCTCAATCTGGCCACTCATGTGACCTATGGACTCAACATCAGAGGGAAGTCCATCACATCTAGCAGGGCATCTCGTTGCAGAATGGTCCATCCTCCCACACGCCATGCATAGGTGCTCGAGGAAACTCGGCATCAAATCACGGAGAGGCGACATGGGTACGGACTGCAGGTCCTCACATACCCTCATGATCCGTACTAGCTCCTACCTCAAGTCCTGGATACTTCTCCTCAATTCCTTAAGCTCGTCCCAAAGGAAGCGATTTTCTTCAGCCAGTGTCTTGCACTTCTCTTTCATCCTCGCCACCCATGCTGGGTTCAAATCCTCCTCTAGGTCCAACTCCTCTGGCTCGGGCCTAGTAATGAGAGCAACATCGGACAGAGCTCTCTCTCTAATAATGCATCGGCAGGGTGGCATCTACACAATACAATATATAAGAGATTGTAATAGTGAATCAATTATATAAGAGGAGAAGTCAAGCATATTGATAACGCGGATTTATCTTAATGATGTACTGAAATGACGATAAATAATCCTATGCTCCAAGGTTTTACTTATGACTCATACCATACATGAAAAGTCTATACTAGACTTAAACCAGGCTCTGATACCAACTTTGTCACATCCCGCCTTTCGAGATGTGATGGTCCTAGGGTAGAGGAAGACGTAAGGTCACCTAAACCCGTAGAACCCTTAATGCACTACTCTTACTAACACATGGAAAACACAATCCCAAGATCGTAGCCAACTCTCATAGACGAATCCTATCATACATACTATCCATATTACATGCATAATTAATCTTTAATTATACGTGATCGATAATTGATTTTAATCCTTATACCACATGATTAATTAATACCTTAAAACTTTGTAGTCAACATACTTAAAGGATTACAAATCAAAATAATAGTTAACAGTCATCCAATTAAACAGTACTAATATCTTGACCCATGGAGCTCTAATAACAGTATGCATATTACAGGCCAACAAAAATGAAAGAGACAATCCAAATGCGGCAGAGTAATCTATCAAGCGATGAAGGGTGGCTTGAGAGTGTTAGCTTGCACGTACTTTTGTGATCTTGAAAAAATGTAAACACTACGGGGTGAGATAAATCTCAGTGAGAACACGATATACTAATATGATATGTCGGTGGTACAATAAAATATGAAATGAATAATCTCATGGTATAAAGTATCTATTGATACAAATTATTTCATATTTATTAATTTCAGGCCCGATGTATAACCCCACATCAGTCGGGGATTTCTACTTTCTCATTTTCACATGTAGATAGTATAACTCATGGTATAGTAATATGGCATATAAGAAAGAAACATGCCTCAATATTCAATTTAGGTTTTAATAAAAGTTTCAAGTATAGATGGGACATCAATGGTGTCAATATAGATATGCACTTTAGAGATAGGCCAAAGGCCTTTGATAAGCAACCCTAGTATAACAAGAGATAGAACTTTGGTATGAATATGCAATGGAAACATTTACTAGGATTTCAATATAACTCATGATTTCAATTAGGAATGCCCATACAATACTAGCATATCATGAACTCACCTCGGATCCTTAGCTCCTATCACTAGCAATGAGGATTGGCCTCTCCTTCTTGAACACTAGCCTTTCCTTTATCCTCTACAAGCAATCATCATATGAGACACATTACTACATAATTTTATACTTAAGTATCACTAACCTTGACCTAGTCTTTAAGCCTATCCTTAGAGCACTAACTAAGGTTACACATATACACATCAACTATCATTCACATTAAGTCAAACCATAAAGGTAGACTCATTCTCATACTCATAATCAATTATAAAGCATTAAGGCTCAACTCATAATTAAGGCCGAATGGCATATGGTATGCAATTTCATTCATCACATAAGTGTCACGCAATTCAATTACTTACTCATCATTCTAGCATTCATACATACTTAAACACATTGTCAAATCAAATTGTAGTACTTAGACACATTCAACCAAGTCATGGCTGAATGGTCCAAGTACCCTAATCTATATGCATTTGGTCAATTAGACCCAATTGTACCTCATTCAAGTCATGAACTTATAATTCGGCTCAATTGCATTATCAATTGCAACTTAAATCACTCAATTTGACAAACCCTAATTGACTTAGGTTCAAATTAGGGAAAACTATCAATTCAACATTCAAACTTCAAATTGACATAGGAATCATCAAATTAACATTCATATAAGCTCATTTAAACATTCAATTGAAATCAAACATGCTTGATTCAAAGTAACTATAAATGGCATAACTTAACATTTGGGGAAAACTTACAATTAGGCAATCAATACTCCAATTGAGCATCAAATCATTCAATTCAATCATAGAGGAGCTCAATTAGACATGTAAACAAAATTAAATAACTTAGGTTTGAAATTCCATATTGAGCTAAAATCAATATATTGGGGAAACTCCCAATTTGACAACTAATCATTCAATTGGACATTGATTCATACAATTAAAGTATCTAGGAACACAATTAGGCATTCAATTGAATTTATACAACAAGGAACCCTAATTTCCTACTTAGGCCGAAATGCACAATTTGGGGAAAACATGAGTTAATCAACCAATCTTTCTATTGAGCATTGAATCATTCAATTCAAGTATGAGGAAGCTCAATTGGACATGCAATTGAAATTAAACACTTTGGATTTGGAAACCCCTAAAGTGGCCGAACCATACATTTGGGGAAAATGATTTGCATGCTTCAATTAATCAAATTGAACATCAATTCATGCAATTAAACTATCCAATTGCACAATTACACAATCAATTTGAATTATCAAACATCAATTTGAATGTTCATACTTGGCATAATCATTTAAATTAGGGAAAACCTAATTTCATTTTTCTAATGTGAAATTAATCATGCCATTCATCAATTAATATTCAATTAGTCATGAATCAAAAGCCAATTGAAACAAAACACATCATAAACATGGAACCCTTACTAGGTCGAAATCACTAAATTGGGGGAAACCATTTTATGTTCATCTTTTGCATAAATTGACACTAGAATCATCTAATTGACATGCCAACAAGCAAGAATATACATTTAAACAAAATTATAGACCATGGAAATGGAATTCCATGGTAGGCCGAACCCTACTAATGAAAAAGAAAGGAAAATGTTCATGGTATGGACTAATTGGTTCAAGAATTACCCTTTGGATGGATGGAGGATGAACTTTTGTGAAGGTTCTTGCTTTAAATCTCCTTCCTCTTGAAAGGCTATAGAGGCCGAACCATGTAGGAACAAAAGAAAAAGAGAACTTCAACTTAAGAGGAAAATGATTCAAGAAACATTGAAGGGAGGAGAAATGGAGAAGGTTTTGTAAAGGACTTACCAAAGGAATCCTTCTCCTTCACTTGGAACCAAGAATAGCCGAATTCCCTTTTCAATGGTGGTTGGAAAATTTGTGTTTTAGGAGAAATGAAGAAGATGAAGAAGAGAAAAAGATGATTAAATATGGTGGTTGATAGGTTTAGGGTTTTATTGTGAAAAGACTCTTTTACCCTTAATGAGAAAGGGTAAAAATATTCTAGAGCATAGGCAAATGGTCATTTCACTACCCTTTAACCCTTTGGTTAAAAGCTCTTATTATATATTGGGCTAGACACCAAAATGTATTCTACAAGCAACCTACTTTTACCTAAAATGGTATAAATCACATGCATCTTCCAAAAAGATGACTAATTAATCTCAAATTAGTCCTCCAACTCTTCATTAATCACATAATCATGTATAATTAATCATAAGATTAATTATTATGCATAGTGCAAAAATAATACAGCACAATTATAACACAGTGTAATTAAATTGCAGACAATGCAGAAAATAATACTGTACAATTAAATTGCAGACAATGTTGGGATAATACTGTATAATTAAATAGGTGACAGTGTTGGGATGACTCTGCACAATTAAATAGCAGACAGTGTAGAAATTACAATATATAATTAAATAACAGACAGTGTAAAAATAACACTATGTAATTTACTAGCAGGCATAATGGAAAAATTTTCAGGGGAAAAATGTAGGGTATTACAGAAGCCTAAGATCTTTAATTCTTTTTCTTTTCTCAAAAGCTCCCCAAGTGTGAAGCCTCTAGTTATCCACACTAAGTTCCAGTTTCAAGCTACCCTTTGGTTTCCTTGGATATTTTTGATTTTCTCTCTTGGTAGTCCAAATGAAATCAAGATCTTCTTAGACAAAACTTTGGTGAATTGAATTCTTTTTGTTGCTATGGATGTATCTTTTCTTTACAAGAAACTTTTGTTCTTTCACAAAGAACAAAGAATAAGAAATGAAGATTAAGAAAATTTGAATAACACTTCTTCTTTTTCTTTTTCTCTTAAGACTTAATCAATAAGTTTGCTCTTGTGAAGAAGATGAACATATTTTTTAGCAAATTAATCATCATTTTCCTTTTATAGCCAAAAACATTAGTTGGCTATTAGGGAACAACATAGATCTTTAATTTGCTTTATTGACTTTAATAAAAAATTAAATGTCCATTTTACCTTTTAGGGTTAATGAATATTTCATTTAAGCTTTAAAGTGGAAATTACTATTTTAAGCTTGGTGGAAAATCTCCAATCCCAAAACACATCTTATGGGCTTTAGGGTTATTGAATTTCTCTAACCCCTAAAACTCATCACATGGGCTTTAGGGTTATTTAAAGATTTCTAACCCCTAAACTCATTACATGGGCTTTAGGGTTGTTAAAAATCTGTAACCCCTAAACTCATATGAGCATTATGGTTATTTAAAATCTCTAACCCCTAAATCCATCATATGGGCTTTAGGGTTAGTGAATATCTTTTAACCCCCAAATTTCCTTTCTCCATATCATATAAGGACTTTAGCTATTTAGAGTTATTTACTAAGCTTAAAATTAATTCCTTTTATTTATCCATAGACTTAATCAATTTATACTTCTCATTTATATCATATATAAATTAGGATTTAATTGATAAAGAAATCTTTGTAGATTTAAACTTCAGTACATGTTAAGGTCCTTGTAAATTTAATTACAAGTTTAATCCTCTTACCACTAATCAATTAATTAAACACTTTAATTAATTATTATGGTAAACCTTTTTACACTTGAAAGGTGAATACTTTTGGGTGTGTGACTTTCTAGGTTCATCTCTAATTAGCAATGGGATTTGAGAAATTATTTTTCTCTACTAATGTGAAATCCCTATTTCATCCTTAGTCCCATAAGTCATGAGTGACATCTAGCAAAACATATTATGACTATCTAATTAGAATGAATAAAAGTGTTTGATTACTTATCCATTTCATGGACCATCGATCATAATTAACGTACACTAAAATACCTTCATTACGAAATCCCAATCTTAGCTAGGGTCATGGATTTGTCAAACCCTAATATGATTTGATCATATGTATATATCTCGATTCTAATTCTTGATAAAATTTATTCCTACTAAAAACTCTTTCTAGTGAATCTTAACTACCTCGGCCAATGATTTGATTATCAAGAAAAATCATATAGCATAGGATTTCTTCCTCGTTTATTCAAGTTAATGAATTCTCTCTTGGCGATCACTTACCTCCATACATAACTAGTTAGAACTATAACATGCCTTATACCTTTACATGAATAGCAACAGTATGTAAGTAGTAATAAATCCAAACCACCAATGAATGAGATACAGTGTCCTCAAGTCAAAGGACAATATGTACAATTATGACCTAGATGATAATTTATTGACTAGCAATAAAAATCCATGCCATCATCATCTAATGTCACAATTCAACTATTCATCATATGAATATCCATATGTTTGTATCGACAATATTTTTCAAGCAACATGATGCATACTGCCTCTATAATCATAAGTATCACATACTGATTATAGAATATAAATAGAGGTGATGGTCTTTCAGAATTAATAATGCCCAGTCATTAATCCTATGAACATGAATATTTAAAGTATTTGTTTAAGAGCTATTTGTCATCCATATTCTCAACACTTGATAATAGATCCTCTTACAAAATACTTAAGGACTACAAATATATATTTAATGCAATGGAACATTTTCATATAAAGAAACAAATATTTATTGCCATTAATATTATTTTACATTTATATAATATATATATACAGCTCTAGGGCATATACTCTAACATATTCTATATGTGAAGTGATAGGAGTGATTTGATCTAGAAGAGAGTGCTTAAATATATATCAAGATAGGTGAATATGTATATATAGTGGTATATAATGGAAAGAAGACTTCTAATTAAGGTGGTAAATTCTAAGTTGAATTGTATATGTGAATATAGAGCTTAATAAGATATCATTTGATAATTTGGCTATAAGATACATGAAGTAAATTTAATTATTATGTTTGTTTGAGAATTAGGGTGAATATGCTATGAAATTGCTCAAATTACACCTAAAATGATTAATTTCACATGACAAAAAAGTGAACAATTACGAAACAAATAGTATGTACCTGGAAAGGTTGATTTCTTGAGATATTTATAAGATATGAGTCTTTACATGAATTGAATATAGATCTCTTTAACCAGTTCAGATTAGAATGACAATTTGCATGTTTTAGTTTCATACTAGGAATCGAACTAGATGACCCTAGTGACTTTATTTCACTAGTCTTTGGGCTTTTAAGCATATTGGATTGGGCTAGGCCCATGATTCAGTTCGGTATATTTTGTTCCTTATTAGTGGCCCCCCTGTTTTAGCGAAGTGTGAACTTCGGTAGAAACATTTTGGTCAGGTAATTGATTTTTGACGATCTCACTTTATTCTTCTTTTGGCATCTGTTTGCTTTAGTTTGAACCCTTCACTTCATCTTAGAATTTTGAAAGTTTACGGCATAGTGTTATGTGCCTAGCAGAATTCAGGTATTTAATGCTAAAGTACCGTGTATCCATGTGGCTCAATCTCTGCCTTGAAGTTAGAGAGTCATACTTCATCTCTACCGCCTTTTCCATTTTAAAAATGATTACCCAACGCGATTTTCTAGGGTTTTATTTCTTTTTAAAACCCCTTCTTCTTCATTTTTTGAAACTTCTTGCGTTTTCTGCTCTCAAAAACTTCTTCTGTGATTTTAATTTCCTTAGTATTTTCTTCTTTACTTTTCCCCTTCTTTCTTGTTTATTTTATCTTATACTGCAAATGGCTCTCAAAAAAGATGAGAACTCTTATCAAAATATCAAAACTGATTTGGAAAACATTTGGGGGGATGTCGCATCGACTTTGAAGAACTCAGATCTAAGTGGATTCGCTGAGAATTTAGAAGACCAAGAGAAATTCGCAGTTGATTTACCCAAATCTTCTGACAGAATTTATGTTAATCCTAACATTTCCAATACTATCGAGATGACCAAGAGTAATGATCATATTATATTCTTTTACCATCAAATTGAAGCGGGTTTGAGGTTTCCTCCATCTCCCTTCTTAGTGGAATGTTTTAATTATTTTTGTATTAATCCACTGATGCTCTCTTCAAACTCTATTCAAGACTTACATAAATTCGAAGTGGTCTGCAAAACTCTGGGTCTTCGCCCTATTGTGAGGATGTTCTAGTGCTTCTTCAAATTCATTTGCTCATGTGACATGCGAGTATGGTGTACCAGTTTAAAGTCTGGGCGAAACCTATTTATTAATAAATCGAACAAGGTGAACAACTGGCATACCAAGTTTGTTTCTGTCGTGATTAAGGAACAATACCGAGGTGGTGAGGGCTTCGATTTTTGAGGATCTCTTTAAGTTCCTGCGATATATGGTCTTCCAGACATCTCCATGAACTTATTTCCTAAATAAATTATTGCCATGGAGACCTTTATAAAAGACAAATGCTCCTATGACATGGGGAAGCTTGATTTTGTTTCTCAAATTAAGGATGCCCGAGGTAAGACTATGGTCTCATCATTAAGGAACTTAAGGGTGAGTTTTCATCTTTTTCTATACTTTGTCATTTTCACAAGGCCATCTTTCTAATATTTTTTTTCTCTGTTTTGCAGTTTGGTTAACTAATAAAAATAATATTTATAAAAAGATTCATGACCTGTCCTGCAACTTAACTCCCTCCCTTATAACGAAGCTGCTTTTCTGCCTTTATTGGTAGGGCGAACTGGCGAGCTTCGAGATGCCACTGCCGCTAATTGGGGTGCCGAGTAGTCTAGCTGGGAGAAGAGGAAGACATCTTCTCCCAAAACCGCGCCAGTTCCTAAGAAGAGTAGGAGGTTGGTGAAAGCAGCAGCCGCTAGTTCTTCAAGAAATAAAATAACATCTGAAGCTACCTCTGCAGTGGTATCTACTCTTGAGGATGCTTCGGTAGCACGGTTGTAGGACGAGGCGACCTTTGCTGCTGAAACTTCTTTGGTTCCTATAACCATTCTTCCTCAAGACCCGCCCATCACTGTTCTTGACTCTAGTGATGGTGAAGATGGTCTTCCTGTTTCAAAACTTGTCTGCAAATCTACAGGTGACTCTTTTTTATCCTCTGAGCCGACTACTTCCGATCCTTTTAGAAACTAGTTTGTTAATAGTGACATTTTTGATGTAATAGTTGATCGAATTCGTGAAAGGGTGCCACCTTGTCAGATTATTGATGAGGTTAACCGCTTGGAAGCTGCCCTAGTCTGCGAGCTTGTTGTGGCTGCCGATCCAGAGCCTGAGCTAAGTATGTTTTTCTTTCGTAGTGAAACTCCTCAAACATTCTGTTGTGACGATCTCTTCAATTTAGCAAGGTTTATTTTTTATTTTTTATTTTTCTATCTGTTTTCTGTTTGTGCACTATCTTTTTGTTTTGTGCTAATTTTCTTACTTTTTTTTTTCCAGTAATTGAGAGTTTAGCTCGAGAGACCCCTGCAGTTCTTCCTCCTTAGATTGTTTCCATGGAAGACTTTATGGACCAAATGGAACGAGCTAACAACTTCGTTCCTTCTTCCGCAGTTCATATATCCGACCTCGATATACTTTTTGTTGGAGACAATGCTGCTCTGTCACCTACTAAAAAGAAAGGGGGGGGGGTGTGATGGCTGTAAGGGATCCTGTAACTGGCCAGACTCCTTGTGATGACCATCCAGAGGTTAGGGTCCCTTTGGAATCTAATACTGGCGTGACTGAAACAAGGGAGTCTGTCCCTCCAACTGACTCGGTGCCTTTATCACCCCGAGGTGACATTTTGAATGAGGGCACTTCATCTTTTCCTGAGCGAACCGAACTTGAAGTCCCCTTGACTTTAGAGCCTATTTTTCCTGAACAGCTCCTATTGGACTCGGAGTCGATTCTTGATGAGGTATATCTTTTTTTCCCATCATCATCTTTTTTTTTTTACATCATTCTTGCTTTGTTTTGCAGTTGACGAGGCTTAATAAAAAATTTGGAGAGAAGCTAATTGAGTTCTCCTAGTACCAATCTGTGGTGCGATGGTTCTTCTCCTCTAATCAAGATATAATAAATAAACAGAATGCTGCCATTTCGTCCCTTCGTTCTTTGAGTCAAGAAGTGGTAGGGAAGTTGAACTTTGAACTTGCTTCCTTGTGGGTTGCTTTGGAGGAGGAGAAAAGAAGCAAGTGAATCTAAGTGAGCTGGAAAAGTTGCGAGCCGAAGTTAAGAGGTTGGCGGGTGAGAGAGACCACTATTAAGGTCTTTTTACTAAAAAATTAGATGACTTGGAATAACTGTCATCGGACTTAAATGCAAAGCTATCAGATTTTGAGGTCGAGATAAAAAGTAAGGACTCAGATCTTTTGGATCGTCAAAAGGTCATAGAAGAGTTTCGATCTGAAGCTGAGAGATTGAAAGCAGAAATGTCTGACTTTGAACAAAAATTCAAGGATTATCTTGTACTCATGAAGAATTTCGAGGTCACTGAGAAGCAAATTGATGACCTTAAAGTTAAGCTTAATAGCTCTGAATGTCTTTGCAAGAAGGGTGAGGAAGAGAAAGATACAATTATTTGTGACTTCTTAAATTCTTCTGAATATAGGCGTAGATTGGCTTTGGATTATAGAGCGAGAGTTATTAATTGCTATAATATGGCCATTGATGCTTGTGTCGCTAAATTCCTTGAAGTCCTTGCGCATGTACCAAAAAGGGTGTTCGTCCCATTTAGCTTTGCCTCGTCTCCAGCTTCATCCAGTATGGTTCATCTTGTTTCTACTTCAACTCCTCCTACTGCTCCAAGTTCGCATCAATAGCCTCTCGCTTAATGATACTCCTTACAAATCCTTTTGTATTTTATATTCCCTTAACTCAACATTTTATATCACCCAACTATTTTTTTTTTGTACTTAACTTAACAATTAATACAAGTATATATATTTTTATGCGATCTTGTATCTTTGTTTGCAATGTACTCTTATTTTCTTGAAGTACACTTAGTCTTTTTTTGTTCCTTTTGTCATTATCGAACTGGGCAATTGTTTGTGCCTAATTATTTGATTTTTTTGTGATCAATTGCAATAGATAACTTTTTTTGTTTGGCTTTTCATATCTCAAATAATAAATTTGTTAAGTTTGGACTATGGCTCTTTCATCAGAGAATCACCTCGCGGTCCATAGTGATGAATTTTTGTTTTCTCAGTAGAATTTTTGTCGAGCTAGGACTACTACTCTCATCAGAGATTCACCTCATCCTTTCCTAGGTCTTTCACTCTCTCAACAGAGAGTTGCCTCATGAAATTTCGCCTAGCCTTTCCTAGGTCTTTTCATTCTCTCAACAGAGAGTTGCCTCGCGGACTTTCTCCTAGCCTTTCCTAGGTCTTTCACTCTCTCAAAAGAGAGTTGCCTTGCTGACTTTTGCCTAGCATTTCCTAGGTCTTTTTGCCTTGCGGTCTTTCGCCTAGCCTTTCCTAGGTCTTTCACTCTCTCAACATATAATTGTTTTAGAATATTCTTCCCTTAGTACTAGTAAATTCAATTTTTAGGAGAAAGAAACATTTTATTGATAATATTTCTTGAGATGTTGAATATTCCAAGTGTGTGGAATTTTGATATTTTACATTGTTACAAGCTTATAAGTAGCTGATCCTATTACTTTTTTGACCTTAAAAGGCCCTTCCCAATTATGTGCTAGCTTGCCCGTTCCTTCTCTTTTGCCTGTAGCTTCGAGATTCCTCATGACTAGATCTCCTTCTTTGAACATTCAAATTTTTACTTTCTGGTTAAAATAATTTGCAGCTCATTGTTTATAAGTGGCCATTCTGATACTTGTTTTTTCTCAAAGTTCTTTAAGGAGATCCAAAACTAGTCTTCTTGCTTCCTCATTGTCTTTACTGCTGGTGAAGTTGATCCTTCCACTGGGTAGACCGATGTCCACTGGGATAACAGCTTCACTACTATACGTCAGACTGAATGGGGTTTTCCCTTGGGCTGTCTAGGAGGAGTTCGGTATGCCTATAAAACATGATGAAGCTCATCTACCCAACTTTACCCATACAAATCCAGCCTTTATTTTAGTCCTTAGAGAATTGTCCAATTTGTGACTTCGGTTTGTCCGTTGGATTGGGGATGGGCTACCGAGGAGAAGTGCTATTTAATATTAAGCCCTAAACAGAAGGTCCTCATATTAGAATTGTCAAACTACTTTCCATTATCGCTAACGAGATGATATGGTACTCCGAACTTGCAAACAATGCTTTCCATAAGAAGTTAATCACTTTTTCAGTTGTTATTGTTGTAAGCGGTTCTGCCTCCACCCATTTGGTGAAATATTCAACTGCTACAAGAAGAAATTTTCTTTGTCCTGAGGTTGTTGGAAAGGGTCTTACTATGTCTATGCCCCATTTTACAAAAGGCCATGAAGTAGTAATTGGTACTTGTTCTGCTGCTGGGATATGTCTTCCTGTGAACCCTTAATTTTACACCCTCCAGTATGCATTTCACCCTAGAGGCACCTAGGCTCGGTAAACAGACCTCCAGAAGCCAAATCACCAACGATCGCCAAAAGCCCAAAAATCGAGAATCTGAGCTTCGGGACTCAAGACCTAACCATTTGGCCTCTAAATCATTCTCATATCATCTGGGATTGAATTAAGAGAAAAATGCAACTGGAATCGTGTAAATCAGAGTTGAAACGGGTCAAAACAGCGAAAAACGGCGAAACCGAGCGTCAAAAACCGCACAGCCACCATGGGGATCGAACAGAGCCAATTTGTGACCGCAAAGGGCCTGTGCAGAACTGCACAGCCCCTGTGTGGTTCATAAGTGGCCCTGTACAGTCCTGACTTGCCCTGTGCAGTCCCGATTTGTGCTGTGCGGTCACAGAACGGTCGTGTGCGGTTTTGGCTGTTTTGGTTCGTTATCCCACATTGAAAAACATGAAAAATGTCCCTAGCTGCTATTCCTATATAAACTACCCCCCCAACTCATTTCTACACAACTTAACACACCAACACTTGCTAAATCAAAACTTAATTGATTTAAAGCAAGCAATCTTTTAAGGCTTGGTTCGAAAAGAACTGCCTTTCTAGTTTAAAGTTTCTTTTGGGTTTTGGGTGGTTGCTTCGAGGTTCCTCTCCTCAAATCAGTTCGAGGGAGTCCCAAAAGTGCTGTCCTAGTAGCCGTTCGAAGGCTGTTGTTCCGCCGAGTCGAGAAGGTGGAATTGCGATCTGAGGCTAGTCTGTCGCCGACCGAGACAA
>CATKHJ010302431.1:0-23187 GCA_949750685.1 Vernicia montana
GATAGCATTAAGAATTCAATAACAATGGTACTCATTTATGAGTAGAGGTTTCAATGTGCTATCATCATATCAATAAACAGTAGACTAAAGGTCTCAATGGATAATTGAACGTATTAGGTTCATGAATCTATATATATATATATATCAATGATCAATAGACCGAAGGCCTTAATTAGGTGTTTCAATACATTGGTTTTATGAATAGACATCAATGAAACAAGAGCTCAATCATGTAATCTAAAGGATTCAAAGAATGTATGGTTATACAATTAAGTGACGCCCATAGCATATTAACTATTATGTACTCACCTTAACTTCCTTTGCTCCTAATCAACACAAACATAAACAATGGTCGCCCGGTTCCTCTTGTTCCTTGTCTTAGGGTTCTACATGAACCATTCCAATAAATCACAATTAGATCATCATTTCCTAACTTGTCTGTAGGATCATGAAGGATTCTAATCCTCATACTTCTAGTTCTATACTTAGAACACAATGTCACATTAAACACATTTCAATCAATACAATCAACGATTCAAGAATCGATACATAAATGACCGAAATTGAATCGATTAGACCTTGAACTAATGTCCTTATCATCTCAATTACAATCCACAATGATTATGCATGAGAATTAGCATGCCTAGGATTATGATTATAGCATAAAAGAAAAGAAAAAAAAAATCAATCTCAATTGGTACGCCCAGAGGGTACGCCCGTACCCTCTGGCCGTACCTTTATTTATTTTAAGCAGTAGCAAAGGTATGCCCAAGGGTATAGGCGTACCCTTGCCCGTACCATGCTACTGCTAGGGTACACCCAAAGGGTATGGGCGTACCCTTCATCCAAAATTGATTTTCCATGGAAATATCCATCTCCAAGTATGAACACTCATCCCTTTGATGATCAAGGCAAAACCATGAACAAGTTATGCAAATTTTGCAAAGTAAAAACTCATTTTTATTACTCAATCATGGATCAAACAAGTAAATCTTTAAAACCCAACCTTGATCAAGCTCATTTTTCACTAAATGAGAAATTGAAACTCATTTCTTCAAAGTAAGAAAATCAAAATCCATTTTGAAAATCTACTTCCACACACTTCAACCTACTCAAATCATGATCACAATCATTATCTATATGATCTTTCATAAAGACAAACTCATTTTCTTAAAACCCATTTCATCATCATCAAAGGAGGAAAGAATATCAATCAACATAAATAACCACCATATAATTTTAAAAAAAATCAAGATTTTGGATCATTACTGTAGTATCTTTCTTGTTGGTGGTGATTTCCTCTTGATCATTCACAAAAAGAAGAAGAGAAGAAGAGAAATTTGAGAGAAAACTTGTGTTCTTGCTTTAGAGAAAATAAGAAGATGATAAAAATCATTTTTTTTTTTAGTCTTCAAATCCATAAGTTGATGGCCAATTTCCTTTTAAGTCCTCTAATTCAAAACCATATTCAAACAAAGTGACACAATTTGGCTAGGTTCAATGAACCATACAAAACACAATTTACCAATTTTCTTACAATTCCATTTCTGGCACAATAAATTACCAAAACGATCCACCAACTTTCCACTACTCATAATTCATGGCAAAGGCTAATCCTATTTTGATCACTATCACATATTATCCATATACATATTAATCACATATACTTGTTGAATTTATTTATAAATTCAACACTCAAATTCTCATGCAATCACATTCAATTCACACTCAATAATCATAAAGCATCTATTTAATCATACTCATATTCATATACACTGAAATCTTCATTCGACGGTTCCAGCAAAATAACCATTTTGCCCTTTTTATGGTATATATACTACTATACTCATTACCGATACATATATTCATTCATATTCAATTTAATAGAAATCATATCAATATATGAACACATGAATGCCATAGTCAATACAAAATATATTCAAAATTTAGTTAAGTACAATTTATTATTTTGAGGATCACGTTTGGCTCTATCGGTCTAATTACCATTCAATTTTCCATTTCTTAGTCGATGTGACTTTTATTTACAGATTACATAGGTATGGGTATTATAGAATTGCTTGATGATGATCAAAGTATAATTATATGGTGCAATTGGTTATAGATCCTAAAGGTAAAGGTAAGGAAAGTGTTAAGGAAGTAAAGGAACATTCGTATTGTTTATGATAAGTGCTATATTGGAGCAAAAAAGAAGAGGTGAGTATGTAATATTTTAATTATGATATGGATGTTTGCCCTTAAATTTCCATTCATTTGATATATATAAATCATTGAAAGCCCTAACTCTCATTGCATATAAATCTTGAACAACCATTGATATTCAAACCTTTATGTTAAAGTCATACTTGATGGCCTTTGGCCTACTTGTTGTTCCATTAATGGCCTTTGGCCTACTTGTTATTTCATTAATGATCTTTGGCCTACTTGTTATTTCATTAATGACCTTTGGTCTATTTTTTATTTCATTAATAACCTTTGGCCTACTTGTTAATTCATTGGTTGCCTTCAACCTAATTACTATTTCATTAGTGGCCTTTGACCTAAATACTATATCACTAATTCAATTGAACATTCGAAAGTTCATATGAAGCTATTATTGAAATCCAACGAACATTACTGATACCTCATTGAATATGCATATGATTTATTGTTCATATATTATGAACTTTTTTGAAATGATATTCTTGATAAGCAAAAATCTTCAACTGATGTGGGGTAATACATCAGACCTTGTGCACATGGTAATAAGCCTGCGAATAGGGTGAGCGTATTCGGACCTTAGCTAGGAAGGGTTTGATGGTCCTAGCCATAAGACTTGATCAGTCTTATGCTCTGTATTACTATTTATGAGTGAGCAAGACATTAACCGCCACTCTAGTTATTTACATGTGGGAAACATACCATTTTCAAGTTCTATTGATTTCTGCTAAATTGTTCATAAATGAAACCTCTACTAAATAATTGAATAATAATCATTCATTGATACCAAATGGTAATAAATTTCAATTTCTGATATGTATATATTTTCCTGCCAGCTTATTATGTTAAAATATTATATTTTCACTGAATATAACTCACCCTTTAGTGATTTATAATTTTTCAGGTAATAATGGAGGTCAAGCAAGGTAATTCTCAAGCACTTCTCCGCTTGGGGTTTCCTTTACTGCAAATGGTTATTTTGATTTTAAAATCATAATGTTATTGTATCTTCAAGAGTTAAATCTAAAGTTCCATGGTCATTATGATTCATAGTATTTATTATTGAGTATTATAGATTGTTAATTATGGTTTGTAATCATATTATGATGATATTAGATATAATGAATGATAATTGCTATGAATGAATGATGATAGGTACTATGAATGCTAATAGCATTAAAGTATTGTCGGTATACTTTGGATATCTTTCTGATATATGTTAAATATATGAATATGGATTTACATTTTATGATCTAGATGTATGTTCATTGTATATTGTGCTTAGTATAGTATAGAACAAGGAGGTTCTACGAGTTTAGGTAACTTTATGTCTCCCTATGCTCTGGGATGGTCACATCTCAAGGACAAAATGTGACACAATCAAACCGAGTTAATCTTTATAGTGATAGCATGTAAACCTCTATGGAGGGCTTTCATGCTGCAACATAGCTGAAAACATACGTCTCTCTACTGGGAGCAAGTTTTTTGTAACTGAATATTTATCTCGTTATCATATAAGGATATAAAGGCACAGCTAGGTTGTCAAAACATAGACAACCGTCAAATGCACTGATTCGTCTATCACCAAACTGTACTTAATAATAAATCCTCAATTTAATAATAACCTTGCTAACCAAAGTAGCATAACAAGTTTTACCTATCAAGCCCTTAAGGATAATAAATTTTGCAATTTTTTATTCTTTAATAATCTCAAATAATAGTTATACTCTTAAAATTCACATTATAATTTATTCTAAGAACATAACAATACTTAATAATGTAATCTATATATACAATTCCTTTCAAATTTTATTTCTAAAAATTTTGCTAAAAATTCGGCAGCATTTCCTCTTAAATTTAGATTAACTCTCCTGTAAAAAATAACAAATTTAGATTATATATCCAATACAAGCATTAATTAACACATATATGCCCAATTTGGCTACCAATATAATAATCTCATTCTCCTTTAATAGTTCATACATTCTTTAATAAGGTAAAGAAAAATTATAACAATTTCACAGAGGTCAAATTCCTTTCAATACTTAATCGCATACTTATGTTTGCTTTTTAACATGCTTATAACTGAGGATAATATTTTTATCCTTAACCTTGGACTGCACTTGTGCCTACATATCTCCTTTAAACAACTCATCGGGTATTCTATAAAAGGAGAATCAGATCCATGTAACTCTTAATTAATTTCAAAAATATTTATATTATCACTATATTCTATATATGTATAAAGTAATAAATTTGAACTAAAATTTGTCTTAAATCCTGAATTATCTTATATGCTAAAATATAAATTTTACTACAAATAAATATTCGTAAATTATACTAGATCTGAGTCCAAAGCCATCACTTGATAATGTCTCATCTCACTAATCTATACTCATGATACTTGTTACTTTCAATTTAATCTTTAAATTTCTATTGAAATTAATTGAATTATTTAATTTTACAAAATTGATTACTTGAATTATTAATTTGATTATTAATAAGTTCACAAAGTTAGAGAACACAGTTAATTTCTATCAAAATTTAATGATTTGTATGATGTTAGAAGTTTCAAAGTCATTTTTTACTTTTATCCTTCAAATTAATATCAATTTATTATTATTATTATTATTATTTTCAATTTAAATTTAGAATATAATTACACCTAAAATTTTAAATTGAAGTAAAATAAAAAAAAAAAGGTATAATTGCAAAGTTCAGGGTAAAATTAATCTACTAAACCTAAAAAAAAGAAAAATAAAAATTCAAATCTTACTATAGTGAAAATTGACCACCTTTTCTAGAAGTAGTATCAACTTTGGCTTTAATTTGGTCTTTCCTTCGCAATACTGGAATTTTTCCTTGGTTGTGTCCCCTTTCACGTGTTGATGCTTTAAGAAAGGCTACTTGATAGTTCATACATGACTCAGGCGCCATCTGAGATTCTGAAAGCATGAGTTATACCCAGAGGTCAACCCAAAACTTGAAATTAAGGCGACAAAATAATAAATAATATTATTAAGATATATAATTTTACATAACATATCGCCCTAACAATTTAAACGAACTGGCTATATACTAACAAATAAAATCACATTCTACTAATAATTGCGGTCATTAATTCAAAATTATTAAAAATAATAATTCAGCTATAATTATTAACAATAAAAAAAAAAAAGTAGCTTAATAAATGCATTTTGTCCAAATTGAAAAGGCCAAGAAAAAAGAAAACAAAGCGTCACTGTCAAAAGGAAAAAAAAAATTTAGTGAACTAGTAATATTGTTAATTTATATTTTCTCTCTAATATTTATTTTTGATTTATTAAAACTTAACTTTTTCTTTTTTATTTATTAAAACATTAAAAGTTAAAGATAGGTGATCCACTAGGAAGCATTTTCTTCTTTTATGATTGGCCTATTACAAATATTAGGTTCTTCACAATATTCATAAGAAATTATATATAAAATCTTAAGGTGGAAAAGTTTGAATTTTAAAATTTTTATTAGTATTACAAATGGATTTTACCAAAACTTAAAAAGGTAAATTTAAATTTTAAAATTTTTATTAATACTAAAATAATATTTTATCAAAACATAAGGGAGGCAATTGTCCCCTTGAACTCAATGTGCCTTCGCCCTTGGTTATACCTTGGCTGTTTTTTTTTTTTTTCTTTATTTTTAATATCATATTTATTAATTTTTATTTTTTGTATGTATATTGATAATCTTTCCTTTGCCATTGGCTTTCAAGTTCCGCTTCAGGGCTTTAAATGACTTTTTCCTTCTACCGATTCTAGTTCGTCTAAAGGTAACTTAAAATCCACCCTTTTCAGTGGCACGAGCTTAATAACTTTCACAAATAGTGAATTTTGTATCAACTCCTACAAATAGTTAATAACTCTTAATAAATAAATAATAAAAAAACTCCTAATAAAAAGAATCATATATGCTTTTTTCTCCTTCCCATATGCCTCTAGCAATGTTGCTCTAGTCTCTAGACTCAAATGTTCTTTCAAATTGATATTTTTTTTATTATCAAAAGAGAAGAGAAACTTCAACTTAGAACATCTATAAGAGACTTTTTATATGCTCCAAACTCTTTATAATAAAAAGTCAATACAAAATAGTTTAATAGACTCTTTATTATTATTATTATTATTATTATTTTGTTTATTGGAGACTCAATAGGCTAAAATAACATTGCAAACTATACAATAAAAAGTAACTCTTCTTTAATATTTTTCACCAAATTGATAATAATTTTTAGAATTTGGGAGACTCGAATTTAAGACTTCCCATTGTCATATCACACCTAATTGGTAATGGGCTCTTTATTATTTAAATTTAAAATAGAAAGTGAATTTAGCTCTCAATACCTAGAGAGACAATTTTACTTTTAATTTTAGATTTAATTAATAAATTTTACAACTTTATATGCATGCTATTTATTAATTCTCTCACTTATTGCTGTTTATTAATTCTCTCATTTATTTAATTAAAAAGTTCATTATATTTAAAAGAAATTTAGACTTTTCATATTTAAAAATGATTAAGATGCTATTTATTTATGTAAAAGATGCTCTTTAAAATAAAGAGCACTATTAGTGATGAGAGAATTAATAAATACGGAGAGTCAAATGGTGCTCTTCATTTTAAAGAGCATTTTTTTATATAAATAAAAAATATCTTAATCAATTTTTAAATATAAAGAGTGTAAATTTCTTTTAAATTCAATGAACTCTTTAAATTTTAAATTTTAATTTTACTTTTTTTTTCTCCTTTTCATTTTACAACATTTCTTTCTTTTTATTTCATAAGAGAATTAATAAATAACATATATAGAAAATTGTAAAATTAAAAATAAATAGTAAAATTGACTCTTTAAATATAGAAATTCAAATACACTTTTTATTTTAAATTTAAATAATTAAAAATTTATTTTTTTTATATTGACTTTTTATTATGGAGAGTTTGAGTCATATAAAGATTCCATTAGATATGCTGTTATAACTTTACTTCATTGATTAAGAATATGTATATACTAAGTGCCTATGTAAAATAATTTCAAAACTATAATTTGTAGAGAGCTCAATTGAGCCATGTGTCCGTAATAAACAATTAAAAAATCCAGGATTATATTGAAGCTGTAATAAATAAATAAATAAAGAAGCTATAACGTTTAATATAAATGCTACTTTATTGAAACATTTAATATAAATCCTACTACGTTTTATCAATTGTAGTCAAAGTGATAGTGGACATGTGAAAGTGGTGATATGAAGTGGGGTTCCAAAAAGACAAAAAAGATAGGCACATTGACTCCGGAAGAAGAAAATTGTACAAGTTTTCATATTCTTATTAATAATTTTATATTATGTTATTTTAATTTTCCATATATGGTTTTATTTATTAGTATATTTCATTTTTTTTTGATAAATTATTAGTATATTTCATATCTCTATATATACTTTTTAACTTTTATAATATATATATTCTTTTTTTTAAAAGATTTTATGTATCATTTAGTTGTTTGCACACTTATATGATTACTTTGAGCTAACAATCATGACATGTGTATTGCCGTTTAGTGGTGGATTAAACCTTATAGTTTTAGGAGGTGACATTAAATTTTTTTAGAAGTTTAGTGTAATACCCTAAGTTTATGTATAGACTCCTTCTTAGTCATATGAATGAATTACAAATTGAATATCATGTGTATGGAAGAATTATGAGTTAAAACTTTATGATTTGAGATTGATACTTTGAGCTTAAAAACTATGTTTTTGAGTTGCTGTCAGTAGAGAATGAATGCTTGTTCATCAATGATGAATGTTCGTTCATCTAGCAAGGAACAGTCAGGTAAACAGTAATGAAAATGCTTTCTTCTAGGGAAGAACACTCATCCATAGTCATGAATCCTCGTTCATGAATATGAACGCTCGTTCATATTGTTGAATGTACGTTAAAAAATCCTTTGTATGAACAGGAAATTGGTGAGCATTAACATGAACGCATGTTCACTGTCGAGGCTAAGCAACTTAAATGGGTTATTTAAAAGAATTTGAACCCATTTCCATTTCATTTATCACTCCCAAACACTTCCAAATTATAAATTCCCAAGAGAATCATCAAACCTACCCATTCCAAGTGTTAGAGACTTCATTTATTGCATCATTAATGGATCTAGGGTTGATGAAATTTATCCTTCCCTCCATTATTGAAGCATTCAAGAAGAGGTAAGTTAGGGTTTATCTCATTTCTTTCATTTTCTTCACTTTAGTCCTTATCTTTGGTGAAATTAGGATGGGATTACATGTGTAGAATATGTGTATTGGAATTTAAGAGCTTAAATTGATATAGATTTCATTGTATATATTTGTGTGAATAGTTCCACCTAGGAGAAATCTTGGTGAAGAAGGTGATGGTTGTGATGAGCCTTATTGCTTGATGTGATAGAGGATTTTCTAAAAGACTATAGGGCATTCTTTTTGCTAAGGTGAGTATTTAATTTACTATTATGCTTAAACCTAAATTCCTTGAAATCATATAACACCTTTGTTCATTCATATTGTTCAAATACCTTGTGTAAACCATGATTATAGAACTAAATGATTATGAATCATCATAAACAACTTTTCTATCATAAATAAACTATTGTGTGAGACCTAACCATTGTGATATTTCTTTATGATACATATATGAACCTCGTAATGGAAATCCCCCAAACTGATGTGGGGCAAACATCAGACTTTGTGCACATTGTACCTATGGATAGGGTAAAATATCCAAACCCGAGCTAGGAAGGGTAATGGTCCTAGTTATAAAGTCTGATCCAATTTATATAGCAAGTCCGTAAGGGGACCACTACTTAGAGTATGCATTTGAGGAAGCCTCTACTCATTATATTCAAAGCATGCCTGTAAGGAGGTTTTTGCTTAGATATATGAAACATGCTTGTAAGGAAGCCTCAGCTTGATTTCTATAAATATATATTTATAACAACCAAGCCAATTTGATATCTATTCCATATGATTCAGTATGTCTTATTCTTATATGATATGATGAACCCCAAGTTTGAAAGGTATGGTAGTATATTCTTTACTCATTGTTTTATCTCATTAGTGATTCCATTTTTCCAGGAGATTAGAAGTTCATCGGTTCGGTTCTTCAGGCTCCTTCTTCCTAGAGAGCCAAGTTGATTAATGTAATTTTTCAAATTATCTTATATAATTAAAGTATATTTTAGATGTTGCATGTGTGATTGTCAAGTGTATTCTTTTGGCCTTAGCGGCATTACATAATGGTTATCGGCAAGTATTAAATTATGATATGAGTAATATGTTATGCAATTATGAGAATACATATGTGTATGATATGTGATGATAAGTGTGTATGGGGATTATATAAATGTGTATGTTCAGGTTGAGATCTTAGGTATGCGATTGTATGTTTAGTTGCAATGGTGACGTATGGAATGTATGGTTTATAGGTTCTATGGGTGGTTGGTGTCCTTATGCCTACCCATGCCTTAGGACCATTGCATCTCTCAAAGTGGGGTGTGACAAAGTTGGTATTAGAGCATAAGGTTAAGTCTTAGTTTAGACTATAAGAGATTTAAGTTATGTGAGCATCATAGAGCATAGGAAATTCCTCTATGTCTATTGAAGTCATCATTCATGTATAGATCTACATTAACCATCATGTGTTAAATCTTTGTTATGTGTTTATCTTATAAATGCCTCCTAAAAGAGGAAGAGGAAGGGGGAGAGGTAGACTAAGATGAGTTTCTATTGAGAACGTAAATGTACCGGATGTGGCTTCGGATGCTGCCTCTATTCATGAGGAACCACTTGAACCACCAAGAGCTCGACGTTGGGTTCATGCACAGGAAGTTAATGTTCTTCCAAGAGGTGATGATGATGATTTGAGGCGTGAGAATGAAGAACAACGCCGGGAATTGATGGAATTGAGGAGAATAAGGCAACAGGATGCTAATATAGCACCGCCTCCTCCTCCACCGGTACAAGATAGAGTTCCACCTCCTTCAGCTCCTATGCAAGAAAGAATGCCATCACCACCGGCTCCTATTAATGCTCCCGTCCTTAGACAAATGGCAAGAGGGGTGATTGATGATGGTGGAGTGAGAATGTATACTTTTCTAAAACTGGGCAATCAAATTTTCATAGCGAGGATGGGAGGAACCACATGCAATTTTGGATATGGTAGAGAAGGTGGTGAGAAGACTTCCATATTCAGATCCTAGGGCCATTGAATTGGTAGGTTTATTGATGAAGGATAATGCGTGGGATTAGTTCTAGAAGCATGTTGAAAACCAATTGTATGGTGATGCTCCGCTTTTATGGGAACAATTTATGCAAGACATGATTGATGAATTCTCAGCAGAGGGAGAAAGAGAAAGCAGGGTAGCTCAGTTTGAGAGCTTGAAATAGAAAGGCAAATCCGTGACTGAATATGCTAAAGAGTTTATTAGATTGAGAAAGTTTGCTCAAGAGATTGTTCCTACTGAAGCTGCATGAATTAAGAGATTTAGAAGGGGATTGATTGCCCCATTACACAATTCTCTATATGCTTTAGAGTTTACTTAACTATCCAAGCTCATTGATAAGGCTAAACAGATGGAAGCCAAATGCAAAAAGGATAAAGTGGAATGGGAACAGAGGTCCAAGAACAGAAACAAGGGCCAAGGTAGTTCTAGTAGAGGTGGTGGGAACAATTCACAAATGAGAGCTTCTGAGTGTTCCACTTCCATTGTTATTCAAACTTAGCCTTTAGGAGGCCAAGGTCGGGGTAAGACTGGGAGCACATCAGTGGCTTTTATTCCTGGAGCTACGAGTACATCCAGATCCTTTTAACAAGGTTATACTTATCCAAATTGCTCTATTTGTGGGAAGAAGCATGAGGGAGTTTGTAGGATTCTCTCTAGATTGTGTTTCAAGTGCAACCAACCGAGACATTACATCAAAGATTGCCCTTTATCTAGAGAACAGCAAAGTGCCCCTACTGCCTCACAACCTAAAGTTTATATGAGCAGGGTGAATACTAAGGTTTCAGTAGGCAGAGGTAGTGGTCAAGGACCAACACAAAGTTCAGGACAAGTGGCAGAAGGAAGAGGACATGGTAGAGTGTTTGTAGTTAATCAGTAGGAGGCCCGTAATCCAATACCACAGTGACATGTATTCTTCCTATCTAAGATGTACAAGCTAGAATCTTATTTGATTCGGGTGCTACACATTCTTTTGTTTCACTATGTTTTGCTAAGGGATTGGGAAAAGGGTAGAGAACATATGAGTAACCCTTTAGAAGTGTCCACACCTCTAGGGGAAACAATGGATGTGCATCATATGTACCCTTCATGCATAGTAGAGATTGGTGGGAGGAAACTTCCAAGTGATTTGATTGAGTTAGAAGTGTTAGAATTCGATGTGATTCTTGGCATGGATTACTTGTCCAAACACTATACACACATAGATTGTTACGAGAAAAAGATAATGTTCAAACCACAAGATGAGAGTGAGTTTGTGTTTCAAGGGAATAGAAGTGATACGCTTTTTAATTTGATATCGGCTATGGGGCGAGATGACTTATAAGGAAGGGGTGTCAAGGATATTTGGTACATGTGGTTGATACAAGAGAGACTCCTATTGAGGTGCAACAAATACCAATAGTTAGTGAGTTTCCAGATATATTTCCAGAAGAGTTGCCAAGGTTGTCGCTTGAGAGGGAGATTGAGTTCAGTATTGAGCTTCTTCCAGGTACACAACCTATATCCATCCCTCCTTATCAAATTGCACCTACAGAGTTGAAAGAGTTGAAGGTTCAGTTGCAAGATTTATTGTATAAGGGATTTATAAGACCGAGCAGTTCACCGTGGGGGGCACCAGTCCTTTTTGTGGAGAAGAATGATGGTTCTATGAGACTATGTATCGACTATAGGCAACTGAACAAATTGACTATCAAGTACAAGTATCTTGTACCAAGGATAGACGATTTGTTTAATCAAATGTAAGGAGCAAGTCACTTCTCTAAGATCAATCTCAGATTGAGTTATCATCAACTAGAATCAAGATTGAGGATATATATAAGACTGCCTTTAGGATAAAGTATGGTCACTATGAGTTCACAGTGTTACCCTTTAGGTTGAGTAATGCTCCAGCAGTATTTATGGACTTGATGAATCAGGTGTTCAAGCCATATTTGGATAAATTTGTAATTGTTTTCATTGATAACATCCTTATATATTCCAAGAGTAGAGGAGAGCATGAAGAACATATGAGCGTAGTATTGCAGACCTTGAGGGAGCATTAGTTATATGCCAAACTATCGAAGTGTGAGTTTTGACTTGATCATGTGTGCTTCTTAGGACATGTAGTTAATAAAGATTGCATTCAAGTGGATGCTAAGAAGATTGAAGCAGTGTTGAGTTGGCCTAGACCCACAAATGTGATAGAGATGCATAGTTTTCTTGGTTTGGTAGGTTATTATAGGAGATTTGTCAAAGATTTCTCCAAGATAGCTTCGCCATTAACCAAGTTAACAAGGAAGAAAGTGAAATTCCAGTGGGATGATGAGTGTGAACAAAATTTTTAGAAACTCAAGACTTGCCTCACTACAGCTCTAGTACTTGCATTACTAGAAGGATCAAGTGGATTTGCAATATACTGTGATGCTTCAAGAGTGGGACTTGGATGTGTTTATATGCAACACAGGAAGGTGATTGCATTTGCATCAAGACAATTGAAGAAGCATAAGATGAACCCTACGCATGATCTAGATATGGCAACAGTCATCTTTACTCTCAAGATATGGAGGCATTATCTCTTTATGGTGAGAAGTATAAAATCTACACAGATCACAAGAGCCTTTAGTACATCTTGAAGTAAAGAGACTTAAATCTAAGGCAGAGGAGATTGGTAGAACTACTCAAGGATTATGATTGTCAAATCCTTTATCATCTGGGTAAGGCTAATGTAGTAGCGGATGTCCTGAGCAGGAAATCAATAGGAGAAATCAATAGGAAGTTTAGTTCATATTGCAATTGGGAAGAGGCCATTGGTGAAAGAGTTGAAAGAATTATTCAACAAAGGGTTGCAATTTAAGATTTCAGAATCTCAAGTGTTAATTGCTCACTTTCAATTGAAACCTAAGTTGATTAATGAGATTAAAGCATCGCAAGATGAAGATCCTTCGCTTATCAAGTTAAAGAGAGAAGTGCAGACGAGTCAAACAATAGAGTTTAAGTAGAGAGATGATGTGTTGATGTATGGGAAAAGTATATGTTGATAGCAATATATGCCCTAGGAGCCATATAATAGTTATGTAAAAGTAGATAATAATTCCCAATGGCATGATAAATATATTCATTATATGAAAAGGGTTTCATATTATTAAATATAGTTCTTAAATATTTTGTAAGAGGATCTATTCTCAAGTGTTAAGAATATGAGTGACAGATTGCTCTTCAAACAAATACTTTAAATATGTTCATGGTTATAGGATTAATGACTGGACATCATTAATTCCGGAAGACCATCACCTCTGTTTGTTTTCTATAATCAGTATGTGATGCTTATGATTATAGAGGCAGTGAGTCGTATGTTGCTTGACATGTGATGTCGGTACAAACACGTGGATATTCATGGGATGAATAGTCAAATTGTGACGTTAGATGATAATAATATGGAGTTTTACTACTTGTCAATTATTTATCATCTAGGTCATAATAGTGCATATAATCCTTTGACTTGAGGGACACTGTATCTCAGGTATATGTGATTAGGATTTATTACTGCTTACATAGACGTGCTATTCATGTACTGATATATGACATGTGATAGTTCTAATTAGTTATATATGTTGGTAAGTGATCGTCAAGATATAATTCATTACCTTGAGTAAATGAGGTTAATATCTTATGTTATTTGGTTATTCTTGATACCAAAGTTTTTGGCCAAAACAGTAATATTCACTAGAAAGAGTTTCTAGTAGGAATCTAATTATATCAAGAATTAGAATCGAGATAAAGATATATAATTGAGGCACATTAGGGTTTGACATAAACCATTACCCTAGCCGAGATTGGGATCTATAATGAAGGGTTTCAAGTGCATGATTTTTTTTATGATCGATGGTCTATGTGATGTTTAAGTGATCAACTATAAACATTCATTTCTAATTAGGTAGTCGCAATATGCTTTGCTAGGCATCACTCACGACTTATGGACTAAGTGTGAAATGGAAATTTCACATTAATAGAGAAAAATATTTTCACATTCTCATTACTAATTAGACATGAACCTGGAAAGTCACACACCCAATAGTAATCACCTATCAAGTGTAAAAGGTTTACCATAGTAATTAATTAAAGTGTTTAATTAATTGATTAGTGGTAAAAGGATTGAATTTGTAATTAAATTTACAAGGACCCTAGTATGTCCTGAAGTTTAAATCCATAAATGTTTCTTTTTAATTAAATCTTAATTTATATAGGACACAAATTTAAAGGATTAAATTAAAAATGCTTTGGACCAAACAAATCAAAGAATTAATTTTAAACTTAGTGGAAACCCTAAACACATTTGATGTGGCTAAAACCCATATGTGATATGGAAAGAGGCAATTTAGGGGGGTTAGTGAATTTTTACTATTCACTAAGCCCATTGGATGGGTTTAGGGGTTAGAGAATTTTACACTAAGGTTAAAATGGTCTTTTCCACTTTTAGCTAATGGAAATGACAATTATACCCTTAAGGGATAAAATGGTCATTTCACCATTTGTGAAAGCCAAGTCCAACTTTGCTTTTTGGCAAAATCCAATTTTGCTTCTTCATCTTATGGATGAGCTAAAGGGTGGAAGTAGATAGACTTAATGGTTAAGTCTTGAAGAAGAGATAAAAGCCTTGAGTTTTTATTATCTTAAGGACGGTGAATTTATTTTAGCAATAGAAGTAATTTTAGAGAGATAAGTTGAGAGAGAAAAAGAAAAGATGAAGGAAAAGTTTCTTCAATTTTTCTTTTAATCTTTAATTATTTTCTTTATTCTTTGTGAAAGAACAATTGCTTGCAATTAATTCATTTTTCACTTGAAACAATTAGATTAGAGATTTGAAAGAGTTGAAAGAAAAGATGAAGAAAAGGTTTCTTCAAATTTTCTTTTAATCTTCAAATTCTTTTCTTTATTCTTTATGAAAGAACAATTGTTTGCAATTGAAAAATAGTTTAGTCCAAAATAATTAAAAGAGAAAACCTAATATTTCAAAGGTTTTAGTGGGAGGATCTTAAATCAAATTTGGGCAACCAAGAGAGGGATTCAAGAACAACCAAAGAAAACCAAAGGAAACTTGATGGTGGAACTAAGTGTGGATGATCTAGAGACTTCACATTTGGGGAGCTCTTTGTTAAAGAATGAAGGAACCTATAAGAGGTAATAAGATTACTCTTCCTTCTTCTTTATTTGCATATGTGTTTTACATATAAATTAAATTGATTTCTTGAATGTAAGTTTGGACCAAAAATGGGTAAAGTGAAATTTTAAATTGTTTAAAATTTCACCCTACCACATAGCTTCCGCTGCTATTAGCGCCACTCTTCCTTCAGTTAGGTGATAGAAAGCTTTCTTCCTTTGAAAAGGATTCGTAGAAGAGGAAGTAGTAGATTGGGTAATGATGTTTGGAGCCTCACTGGGTTGAGGGGTACTAGCAACAACCTTTTCCTTGTCTGTAAGGTCAATGGTTGTTTTGGATGATGAAGTAGTGTTATCATGGGTTTGGGCCGGAACAGGATTGGTCCGGTTCTAATTTAGGGTGGTTTGATTCAAGGCTAGATTTGTACTATCTTAGTTAAGGATGGTTTAGCTAATCATATTCTGAACTTCCTCAATGATAGATTTTCGTTGTTTCTCAATTTGGATTTGTTGTGCTTTAAGAGCGGAGGTAAGAATAGCTTGGAGACTTTCCTCTTGCTTTTTAAGGAGGTCGGTGGCACGTGTAGTTAGGGCAGCCATGTCAATTGAGTTAGCCATTAGTACCTTAAGGCAAAAACAGAGAAAACTCAGTGAGTGGTGGGTAAGGATATGAAAAAATGATGGGAGTAGGGATATACAGACTCTAAGGGAAAAGGATTCCCTATGGTGTTGTGGGCTAACAGTTTTTGGGCTTAAAGTAAGATGGGCCAAAGGTAATGGGCTTTGAGGGATGAGATGCCAAACGCCTTGGGCTTAAGAGGGATAAGGTGCCAAAGTTTTTGGGCTTAAGAGAGATAAGATGCCTAAGGTTTTGGGCTTTGAGGGATAAGGTGCCAAATATCTTAGGCTTGAGGTGATGGTGGGCCAAATATTTTGGTCTTTAAGGTAGATGAGGTGCCAAATATCTTGGGCTTGAGGTGATGGTAGGCCAAATATTTTGGGCTTTGGGGTAGTATGTTGGGCCAAAAGTATTAAGCTTTGGAGAATTGGTGTATATTTAGGCCAAAGGTATATTGGGCTTTGGGGTAGCATGTTGGGCCAAAGGTATTGGGCTTTTGTGGGTTAATGAGCCAAAATGACTTTGGGCTTTATGGATAGCTTGTTGGGCTAAAGGTATTGGGCTTTAAGGATTTGCAAAGGTTTTGGGCTTAGGATAGCTTGTTGGGTTAAAGATATTGGGCTTTAAGGATTTCCCAAAATTCTGGGCTTAGGATAGCTTGTTGGGCCAAAGGTATTGGGCTTTAAGGATTTGCCAAGGTTTTGGGCTTGGGATAGTATGTTGTGCCAAAGATATTGGGCTTTGGAGATTTGGGGTATATTTGGGCCAAAGGTTGTTGGGCTTATGGGTAATGGGTCCGTTTTGAAGGTAATAGGCTAAGGATGTTAGGCTTATAGGTGGTGCTTAGGTTAAAGGATTAGGGGTGAAGGTAATTGAATAGAGGTGAGAGTGTTGACCCTTCATCCGTTCAAGGTATAACTTAGGTTTGAGATGAGTGCATGTTGTTTTTTATATTATGGATGTATGATATGCATGGGAAAAAATATTTCATGAATATACAATTTGTGCAAGGCTTTGATTATGGTATATACAACCTAAGGTCAGATTCTAGGTTCATTACATGAAAGGGTAAGGTTGGTTTGAATTGGGTACTGATGTGCCAAAATGCACACTAACAAACTGCAAGTGTACAAGTCGTTATCAAGTAATAAAGTGATGAGTGAGTATTGTTTCACACGAGGAAAGTTTATAAGTACTAGTGCAAACTTCAACTATTGTCTAGTGAATAATTAATCAAGGGTAATTAAAACTAAAACTGAAACTAAACTAAAACATGAGAAGATTGATATATATAAACAAGAATAAAGCTATCTAAATATGAATCCCCCTAGCCTCTCATAAATGTTATGAAAAATGGAATTAATTAACCAAACAATGCATTGAATTGGAGTTTCACTAGTTTAGATTAAAACCTCTCTCGAGTGATTTAATCCCTAATCCCTAGGTAAAGCGCAAGGAATCTCTTCTCAAACACAATTAAATAGTTCATGCATTAAGAACAAGGAACAAAATACCAAAGGGTTTTGTAGGCCTATCTCTAGTGCCCCAAGCAACCCTCAATCTCTATGAATGATCAATCCATATTAAGGTATCTCTACTCATTTAACATGGAAACAATATATAGTCAACAAGTTAGCAATTGCCAATTAGAATAATAAGATTTATCATAGAAATAAGACAATTAAAGATGAATTAATCAAATCTTATATTATTCAATCCATACAATCAAGAACTAGGGTTCATCAATATCTAGATAGAAAATAATTAGTTCATAATAGAATTGAAAGACAATAAATAAACGAAAGAAGAAATAAGGAAACTCAAAGCATCCATGGATGATGTTGCAGAAATCCCCTTTTCAATCCTTGATTTCCCACTTTAAATCTATACAAAAATGAATATTTTTCTTGATTTACACTTTCTATCTCTCTAAAATAAAAGTCCTAAACTATCTACGAACCAAGGGAACCTAAAAATTCCTAACCGCACGGCTAAGGTTTTCCTTCTCTTCTAAAGCTTTTTGATTTTTTTGCTTAAATATCCTATCCAGACTCGTCACACAGTTGGCCATATGACTGTGTGATGAGCCGTGTGACAAGCTCCATACATTCTGGACAAATTCTCTTTAGCACATAGGTGGTCACACAGTCGTGTGATGAATCATGTGACAAGGTCCATACATTCTGGACAAATTCTCTTTAGCACACAGGTGGTCACACGGCCGTGGGATGAACCGTGTGATAGGCTTTAACATTTTTTGCTTTAAAAATTGGCTCATTTCTTGCACCAAACGATGTCATTTCAGATTCTTTCATTCCATGGCACCTTAAAACATGAAGTTCTTAAAAAGAACTGAAAATATACTAGAACAAACAGATCAAACTCAATTTAACGGACAAAAACACAATAAAACCAGGGGTAAAATATAGACATTTATGCATTTATCAGGTACTCGTCATACTAGAGCAGCGATATACCTAACCATATGTGAGTCAAGGAGCCTCATGTGAGTCCAACAGTACGTGCTTACTCGTTACGTCGCGGGGTGGATGATTTTACTATCGGCGAATAGACCCAAGGAGGGTTACCCACTTAGTGTTACTTTCTATTCATTGTTTTCCTAAGAAATCTAGGTTGAAAGGTAAGGAGCCTATACAAGTGATGCATGAAAGCCACTTATATATTAAAAGTGCCAAACTTTGATTTTAAACCAATTATTAGTCCACTTGTCTTTTATAAAAAAGAATTTGTCCCCAGGAGAGTCGCCAACTATGAGGCCTCATCCGAGCACCGGTCCGATCCATTGAAAGGGAATCAAAATGTTCATTTGGGTTTGTACTCGCCTTGGAACCCTCAGGTTTAGATTGGTTGATTTTAAAAAGTGTTTTAGAATCGTCACCTTAATTTTATTTTTTATTTGGGAAAATTTAAGGGAAAAACCCAATTAAATGACTCCAATTATATCCCAAAGGAAAAAACCACTAGCCTTGAAACCAAAGAGGATTCGAGGACTAGGTTTTTGGTTTATTTAAGAAAAAAATAGTTTGGCAAGTTTAATACACAATGACATAAAATTGGTTCCATGAACAGTTTATAATGCATGAACAATTATATAATGCATGAATCATTAAACAATAAAATAAGGTAAAGAAAGTATTAAAAGGCAAAATAAAGAAAGCAGAAAAATAATTAAATTTACAATTTAAATCAAATTAGGGGATACTTCCTCTAGCCCTTATGAGATTCTAGAGAAGTCACATATTCCCCAAACTAAATAAATAAAATAGAGAAACAAAAGAAAATACAAAAACCTAAACTATGTGAAGAAGGTGAAAGAGGAGGAAAGTTTATTTTAATTGGATTTGATACTTTAGACAAGAATGCCTACATATCCCTTCGAATGGGAATCAAAATCCATGTAGTTCGCCCTTTTTGTAAAGGGGATTTTTTTTTATTTTGAGCCTTTTATCATATTTCAGATTGATTGATAAAAGGGTGGGTTGATTAATTAATTAACCCTAAATGGTTATCAAGTTGAAGTAATTATTTAAGACTTTAATTAACTAAGAACCTAGATAAACCAATTTAATTAACTAAAAGCGAATCCCAAAGAGGGAAAAATAAATTAAATAAATAAAAAAAATGAAAAGAGAAAGGAAATGAAACTTACCTTGCGCTTGAGCGGCTTTGAGATGGCGGCGGACTTGCCTCGGACGGTAGGAAGCTTGCCTCGGACAGCGGAAAACTTTTGACTTGATGGGTCGGCTTGAGAAGTCGCAACCCAACCTTGCTTTGCAAAGCAAAAATCAAATCAGGAGATACTTCCTCTAGCCCTTATGAGATTCTAGGGAAGTCACAAATTCCCCAAACTAAATAAATAAAACAGAGAAACAAAAGAAAAGACAAAACCTAAACTATGTGAAGAAGGTGAAAGAGGAGGAAAGTTTATTTTAATTGGATTTGATGCTTTAGATAAGCATGCCTACGTATCCCTTCGAATGGGAATCAAAATCCGCGTAGTTCGCCCTTCTTGTAAAGGGGGTTTTGTTTATTTTGAGCCTTTTATCATGTTTCAGATTGATTAATAAACAGGTGGGTTTATTAATTAATTAACCTAATTGATTACCAAGTTGAAGTAATTATTTCAGACTTTAATTAACTAACAACCTAGATAAACCAATTTAATTAACTAAAAGCAAATCCCAAGGAGGGAAAAATAAATTAAATAAATAAAGAAAATGAAAAGAGAAAGGAAAAGAAGCTTACCTTGCACTTGAGCGGCTTTGAGATGGCGGCGGACTTGCCTCGGACAGCGGAAAACTTTTAACTTGATGGGTCGGCTTGGGAAGTTGCAACCCAACCTTGCTTTGCAAAGCAAGTAACAATAGCAAACCAAGAAATGAAAGAAAAATAAAACTTTAAGACTAGAATGCTTGTTCCTTTTGGACCAAGCTTAAAGGGATGTTTGCTTTGACATCAAGGAGATGATCAAGCAAGCTCCAATTTGCCAAATGAGTTGGGGGATCTCCTTTATATAGGGAGAGAGCTGGAGATAATTTTACACAAATTTTGATGTGGGAAAACAAATCGGGGCCTACGACCACACGTGGCCCTACGGTCACCGCACGTGCAGTCACAAAATCATGACTGCACGTGGTTGTGCGGTCACTGCACTGGGCCCTACTGTCATGGGCCCAGTTTCTGCCGGTTCGACCCGTTTCAATTTTTAGGACCTGGGGACTGTCTTTAAGATTTAGTAAGGTATAAAAAGGTGTAATTTTAAGGATTCACACATGGCCTAAGTAGGCAGATCATCTCCATATAGCCGTTCCTCTCAAACTAGTACTAAGCTTCTTTCTTCAGCTGTAAACTCGAACAAGGTAATCTTCAGACAAACTTGTCCATCTCGTCGAGAAACTCTTGGGGATCATCGCCCTCTTCCCTATTAAATACTGGAGGTTTCATCCTCCTGAAGTCATGAATAGTCACCCCCTTATTGGGTAGCATCATCCTCTCCATGCGTTCCAGTACTTGTATGGGTGAAGGCGGAGCTCTCATCTCCCTAGGTGTAGGTGGTACCATAGGGGGTAGTGGTGTCATCTCTTGCCTATTCCTTTTCAAATCTGTTAGTTCACACCTCAGATTACGAATTTCCTATCTCATCATCTCCATATCCTCTGGAGGGTTGTGTCCACTTTCATTTTGAGTGCGCTGCCTCGATCGAGGTGGCTCATCGGACTCAGCTCCAACTTGTACTGAAGCAACTATTGAATCAATATCTGGTGCTACACTCTCAATGTTGTGAGAGTGTTCCTCCTCTGAGTGCGTGGCCTTTCTAGGCGGTGTATCCGAACGTGCTCTCCTATGAGGTGGCATCTATACCACAAGTATGATTTATCGTTCAATATGCACTTCATCATAATTCATAATATAAGTCAATATTCACACAATCATATAATCACATTTAATCAACAATAGGCATGTATCATAAAAGTCAGTAGACAAGGGATATGCATTTCATATATATATATATATCTCATAAATTAGCACGTGTGCTAATACAAAATCATTTCATGAGCACGATATCAATAAAGCACATGTTACCCTTTCATGTATCATTTACAATGAAGGGACCTCATAATCACATACTCGATATATAATCAATATAAACTATCATTCTTTTACTCGTACTTATATCACTACTCCTACCAGCTACTATAATTCATAATCCTACTAGTTAGGTTCCTACACGAGTTCTACTTATTGCTCCATCACAAACACTCTAGTCTCTACCATCATGAGTGGCCTCACTCTCCTTGATATGGCCACTCATGTGCCCCGTAGACTCAAAATTTGAGTGAAGTCCACGGTGTCTAATGGGGCATCTCACAGTAGAGTGGTCCATCCTCCTGCATGCCATACACAGGTGCTCGGGAGAACCCGACATCAAATCGCGAAGGGGTGGCATGGGGGTGGATCGCTGGTCCTCGCACGTCCTCCTGATCCTCACCAACTCCCACCTCAGGTCTTAGATGCTCCTTCTCAGTTCATCAAGCTTGTTCCAGAGAAAATGGTTCTCTCTGGCTAGGGTCTCACACCTTGCCCTCATCCTCACTACCCATACTGGGTCTAAGTCCTCCTCGGGATCCGTCTCCTCTAGCTTTGGCCTGGAAATAAAAGCAACATCGAACAAATCCCTCTCCCGAGTAATACGTCGGCGGGGCGGCATCTACACAATATAACATATAAGAGATTCTAATAGTGAATCAATTATATAAGAGAAGTCAACTTGCATATTGATAACACAAATTTATCTTAATGATGGACTGCAATGATGATATGGAATCCCATGCTCTGGGTTTTACTTATGCACTTACGACTCTTATAATTCATGAAAGTCTATACTAGACTTAAACTTACACTATGATACCAACTTTGTCACATCCCACCTTTTGAGATGCGACTGTCCTAGGGTAAAGGGAGACATAAGCTCACTGTTGACCTAAATTAGGTTTCCAATTTAGTCAATCTCTATTTTGATCTTGACAATCAAATTGAATAGTTTTAATATTTTATCTAAGTGTATTCTGACAGGTAAATGTTAGAATATGTTCCCTAAAGCAGTGTATATTCTTATGTAAATGCAAAACAACATTATTATATGGCAATAAATATATGTTTATATAAATCAATTGTTCCATTGTATTAAATGTATATTTGTAGTCTATTAGTATTTTGTGAGAGGATCTATTCTCAAGTGTTGAGAATATGGATAACAGATCGCTCTTAGACAAATACTTCAAAATGTTCATGGTCATAGGAATAATGACTGGGCATCATTAATTCCGGAGAGACCATCACCTCTATTTATATTCTATAATCAGTATGTGATACTTATGATTATAGAGGTAGTGAGCATCATGCTACTTGA